>JARYHS010011408.1:92223346-92483561 GCA_031002005.1 Vandiemenella viatica
GATATCTCTTCATGTGAATTAGTTTCTCCAGTACGCTTTCTATTTCTAAGTATAGACACCATTGGACGGACAGGACATCCACATAGACACACAACACTTAAACATCCATGCCGCGGCCGGATTCGAACCGGCGACCTTCGGCACGCGGAGCTAGCACTCTAGCCCCAACGCTACGAGGCCGGCAAGTATAAACCTGATCCCGTCCTACGTACTTTCCCGAATCGAGTATGGTGAACTGGCGTAAAGCTGAACTGGCTGTAATGTTTCCTGTTATGGAGTTAACATTTGATTTTAGTCAACAGGGGTATTATGTTCTAGCTTATGTGGCCTGGAACACTGTGATCAGTGTGTTGAAGCTGCAATGCGTCGGTAAGCGGCAGAAGCGGAATGACGTCATTGTCTACGTTCGGCTTTTGCCTTCGACAGTTATCACGGCACCACCAAAACAAGAATTGCGTTATCAGTTGGTTGAAAGCGAGGTCATACAGTGGATCCATAGAAATGTCCGATAAACGTGACATTAGTGCGTGGCTGCCAGCCTGAAGCCGAGAGCATATATCTGATTCTTGGCTGTTCGGGTAGCGCCGCGTCATGTTTCTTAAACCGACGCGACGTTTCGACCCTCATTCTGGGGGTCTTCTTCCAGATTATATTTATTTACAACGCCGTGAATCACTTCGTTCTTAGAGAGCTCTAGGGGGCAGGGATGGGTTGGGATTTGTCACAGTTAAAATAAGGTACAAAATGTACAATAGCATGTGCTTATATATTTCCGTCAGACAAATATCTCAGTACTATATAATTTAGATATCCTTTATACTTACAGTGTCGCAACTAGTCTCAAATTCGCTTACAGATGACACCAAGGATTCTGAAAGGCAGTGACAGCTCATATTTAATGGTTTGAAATACTGCTTTTGTGATTAGGAACTCTCGCGTTTAATTACACCGCTCATTGATAAAATAATTCTAAATTTGTTCAGTCAGGTGAAATTCCGTGCAACTTTAGTATTGTAGTGCTCGCTGAAATATTATTTCAAGTTCAAATTTTGGTGTGAAGTGGCACGGTGCAATAAACCACAACTGTTCTATGTGATAAGTGTCAAAATGTTTGTACAAAGAATTTTCCTATCGAATGAACTACAGAATTCTTTTAAACAGTCAAAGAATCATTCCTGGTAATGAGGCAAGTATAGTTTGTTCATTTTATCAATTAACGAATAATGATAAAGAGATAAGGAGAAAGTTATCAGTGACATCAAGAGGAAAGGATACTTGATTGTAACTGAGAAAGAAGTTCTTCCCAATAATTAATCATTTTCAGGAGTGGCTTAAGGTCAACTCTTCATTCAGAATATTTCGATTGTATAAAAGAACGCACGAAGAAAGAAGATTGTATAAAAGAAAGAAGAAAGATTGTATAAAGAATGTCGGATGTGTTATTTGTACACGCATAATTTTAACGATAGTCTTTCAAGAGAAAACAATACAAAATGTCTTCTGGTATTAATAAGGAAAAAAGCTAAGTGACATATGTGGAGGAAGGAGGTGTCGAGGAAAAAGCTACGTAAGACGACTTGGGGGCCAAGTCACGTAGTTTATGGACGCTCCCTTCTACCGTTGATTATTATCTGTAACGAACTATCATAATTAATGTAGGTATATATCTATATGTGTAATTCAGCCTTGGACAGTTACAACCATATTCTGAGATGCATTAGGCCTAATTATAAGATTATTTGAAAAAATTTAATGGGCTACGATCACTACGTCGGGGGATGGCATAAAACGGTTTCGGCCGTAGCTTAGTTCATCATTTAAAAAAAAAAAAAAAAAAAAAAAAGGTACTCCTGAGAAGACGTTCCTCTGCTAATAAATTTTGATTTATTTTCGTTATTACTTTACCATTAGTTAACAGACTTCGTTATATTTAGTACGTGGTGTATAGCTATCGATCTTTTTATATCGTAGTTCATTAAATTTCTGCGTAAAAGCAAACTTTTTTCAAAATAAGATTAAGATTAGATACTAATGTCCATGAGACATGAGAAAAAATTAAAGTTTATTATTTATAAAAAAATCGATAGTGATGGGCTATTTTGAAATTTGCTTGGTGCAATATTATAACTATTTTGTTTTGTTTGTTTTAACGCAATAAAACAATGTTCTTTCGTCAATTGTGCAGGAGTGGGTGATTAGTATCACGGAAATGTGGTGTATAACAATTATAATCGTATATTTTTTTCTTTACTTGTAAAAGTATTATTTCCATTCTCTTGAGGTAACCACGTGATGATATTTATGTATGTCTCTGTTCTATCGTGACCGTCTGGCTGAAATTGTGTAAATAATTAAATCCTTTTTTAAGGTACGTTACTTTTTTTTACTTATGGCTTACGCCTCGTCGACGTCGAGGTCATTAGAAGCGGGATGGGACTGGGAACAAAGAACGGGAAGGAATTCGGCCATGTCCTTTTGAAGGACTCATCCTGACCGTTGCTTGTACTGATTTGGGGAAACCATGGAAAACCCAAATCTGGATGACCGTACGAAGATTCGAACAGGCGTTCTCCCGAATGCGAGGCCAGAGCGTTAACCGCTCACCCACCACGCGCGGTATGTGACTTTTAATAGAAGTGAGTATAAGAGCACAAACTTTTGTACTAAATACGACCACTTTCTACAATCTGCGCAAAATATTGTTCTATTAATTCCAATGAAATCTACTGGTTCGGCACTTAATTCCATACCGGAATCGAATGCTATCATCCTCTGCGAACCAACAAACATCAAACATTATTTATAGAGTTGTTTAAAATCTAAAATAGACGTTTAAAATGCAGAATAATACGTAAAACAGGAAGTTTATAATCTTAATACATAGACTACGACGCTACACGTCAAGAGAGATGGTACGGGTGAGGTATAACCATTAACCTTATTTTAAGACGTAGGAAAAGAGAGAGAGAGAAAAAACGATTATTGATAGGCTAAAATCTCTCTGTTCAGATCCAGATATTTAGATGAAAATTGTACTTACGAGTGATACTAATACTTAATTGTCAGGATTATGGTAGTAAAGTATCTTAAATAAGTAGCGTATCTTTTCTTTCGTAATACATTCAATATCATACACCCAACAGCACTAACACAAATTCAAGTTTAAAAGGGTTACTTCTAATTTACTAGGGAAACGAGTTACTACTGTGTAGTAGTGGTAAACGCATGTAAGTGCAGCGAGTTCACAAGAGGCCATTCCTTAGAGATAAAACTTACTTCCTAGACGACGTAGAAGCAGTGTAGCTTAGCTCTGGGGAGTGTCTGGTTCTGTGAAGCGATAAAACGAGAACACTGCTTTCTGTGCTTCCTGTCATCACTAACAACAGCACACACATGGCTGTTAATATAAAATACAATTTACCACCAAGATTTATGTCTAGAATATAAATTCATTAGTAAACAAAGAATTCCATAACCGCAGTATTGGGTTTATCCATAAAGTTGTTGTTAGCAATTAATAAATACGAATGCCGTGAAACTCATATCATTATTAGCACATAATTTTGAAAAGTTATCACAAAGTTCCACTAAGATCTAACAGAGCCCCACAAGGAGTTTTTCTTGTGTATTTTCCATTTAATTTCACCGAATTACATTAATATGCTAACATTTTATAAATATTATTAAAAACAGGAACGGAGCAAAAGCCCTTCATAAATAAGTTAGAATTATTTTATAGGGATCAAATACTAAAAAGGATAAAACTTCATAAACGTTTTCCAGGTATAGAGTTTTCTGTAAGTCGTAATTGTATGTTCAGAAATCTCTCTCTTCCTACGATGGATCGCTAAATTTTGGACGATAGCTCTATCTTGTCTACAGTATCACACATTAACAAGTTTTCGCAATAAGCAAAAGAATTAGGATCACTGTCACTGGGATATGAAAGAAAATTAATGAGAATTTAAAAGACGTAAATACTTTTGTTGTAATGTAAGACACATTAAAATACGGGGCACGATAGAATAGGAGAAACTAAAAGAACAACACTACAGTGTTGCTGTATGCTCTAGCGGAACAAACTGATGCATTCACGTGACGTCCATCAGAAAATTTTGTGAACCGCTTCCACAGACACTTTAAATGCCTCCAAGAGTGATCTAATTAGATCTGAAGACACGCGATTCTAAGAATTTACTACATTCCTCATTAGCTCGTTTCTCATGTTAATCATTTTTATTGCGAAATCAAATCTTTCAATAAATTAGCTTATGGCAAACTTTATAACTCATTTCTGTTTATTGTTATCCTAAAATATTTTATTCGATAGGTAATATAGATTTTTCAGAATAACTAACATTAGGAGCAGAAATTGATGTTCCCCACTAAACGAATATTGGATACACAGCTAAAAGTTGTCGTACACTACCATATTTAATGTAAATGTGTGTTAGCCTATTCAATGTCTGATTTTTTTTGTTGTAGCTTTCACAGTCTCTTTCTACATTGGCTAAACTCTTCATATTAAATGTACCCCTTGCAAATTGGGTACATTTAAATTACCTGATTTATATATATTGATCTCTGTCTCTTTCTACATTTAATACCTTTGGCTGTTTCCTCCACTAACAAATTTACTAATCTCGCATAATTAAGCAGTCCTGCAAATCATAAAATGTGACCCACCATAATGTCTCTTCCTTCTGTAAGCCTCGTCCACAAACTTCTTTCCTCACCCATCATTTCCAAAACACCTTCAACTCGCACTTTACTGTTCCGTTAATTTGCAGCATCCTTCTATAGCATCGCATTTCAAATGCTTCTATTTTCCTTCTTTCTGATATTCCTCAAGTCCAAGCTTCGATGCAAAAAGTGTTGTGCTCTACACAAAGATCTTTCTGTGGACTAAATTACTGCTTGAAACTAAAAGATTCTCTTTTTGGATAAAACTCATTTGGGTAATTTTGCTGCTTTTAATATCGTTACTGCTTGGGTCAATTGTTACAATTCTGTTTCCTTAATAACAGATTTCACTTGTTTTTCCTACTGCATCTGATCCTATTTTTATGCTGCATTTTGTCTTGCTGAGTCCAAAATCTTCCTTCAGTATTTTGTTCATTACGTTCAGTAACTTGTTAATATCATCTGTCCTTCTATCAGAGCAATGTTACAGGCAAATCGTACCATACTGATTATTCTCCTTGAACACTTATGCCACATTCAAGTAACTGCCATAATTTAGCAAATAACTTTTCTGACCATACGGTGGTCTGGTAGATCTACTGGGCTCTATTTCTGTATGAGTCGAAATAATATACATGATTTGCTTTCCAATGAAATTAAGGATAATTAACAAGGTATGGAAAATCCACGCATTACCTACATTGTTTTACGCTTTCTCACATGTTTCCAAAAAAATCGCCAAGAACAAGTTAACAGCACTGTTAGAACTATAAAATTAAGTACCAATTAAATCGATCCTGAACCTATGATATATGTCTGTTTTCATAAAATAAATCAATGTTTATTTATTTTTTTTAATATCTATAAAAGCAATACAACAAATTTAGCTAAATTTAAAACATTTTCTTTTATAGAACATGATAACTATTCGTTGCCTACACAAAGAACTTTAGTTAGTTTAGTCTGTTAATATTATTTATTAAAATTAATATTAATCAAAATAGGCATTTGAAATAAAAGTTCCTTCGCACGTTATAACATTTATTGAACCTCGAAATATGACTGAATGTTCTATTTATCAACTATTGTTAGCAAGACACATTTATTTACCACGGTAGAAGTGAATGAGAAGAACCAATCATCGCTAAAGAAACAATGCATGAAATTGCTTTAGTTATAAGTATTACTTTAATAACCTAAGGGTTTCAATGTTAATTACTGGATGCTTGTTACCATCGCAATTAGGGGTAAACCATTGGCTAGATTAGTAAGTTGAAATGTGCTTTCAGCCCGTTACTACATGCGGCCGCCCGTTGTCGACGTCGTCCCATGTATTAGGTTCGTAGAATGCTTTATAGCTTACGTCAGTACTGGCCCGTGAGGGCGGGAAGTACGAATGCAGAACAAGACCGTACCGAGAACCATCTGCATGTTCTCCATTCAACTCTGGGTTCGATTGTTCTGCCTGAATGTCATTCGACAAATTCTCCACTGTACACCACCGACATTACCCGACGATGTTGCTCCTCCACCAATCACGGTGTGCTAAAAACGTAGAAACTGGGCGGGCATAGCTTCAGGTACTACCTAGACATTTTATAAGAATATCCAATATTGTCTCTTGGAATGCTTGGACTGCCCCGGCGGTAATTTGATCCGAATCGTTTTTGTTACTTTTAAAACTATACTACCGTAGTGAGGGCTAATCCTCACTTTTCCAAGCGAATGTTCGTCTCATCTTAGGCCCATCAGCTGAATACCATAAGCAAATTGTAGTGTCCCATTTGAATCACGTATGTCTATGGACAGCAGTATGTCTATTCACATACGTTTATTTATTTTTTAATACAATACAGTTTCTCTTTTCAGCTACAGCAAATACAGGAACTATCTTGATAGGCTGCACATCGGTTGCCTCCACTGCTGTCCATTTGAAAAGAGTTCTCGCTTTTGATTTAGTGGCGTGGATGTTTCTCCGTGAGGCCACTCATAACCCTCATAAAGAGAGAGCACTATTCGTGGCAGAATATCGTTTTATCTTATGCTGTCAAACTCTCCTATTGTAAGATATTGTGAAGAAATGGATACTTTCCCTCAATCTTCGGTTGTAAACGTCGATAGTAATATCTATGTTATTTCTGTCTTATCAAATTAAAAGCAGTGTGTGACATCTATTCGAAAACCTAGAAGATACTCTTTGGTTGCCTGGCAAAAAAAAAAGTTCTTAATATCACTTGAATATTGAAGATTGTGAGAGGTGACAAATACGGTGCATGAGGACCCTAATACACATTGCAAAATGGAAATTCTGTAGAAAGATTAGCTGATATTTTTAAAACATGCAGAAACCAATAGAGCGCCGTGATATTGAGTTTGTTAGTAGATGTTCGCAGTCAAATAAATAAATAAGTTAAGTTAATTAGTGAAAGAGTATTATTTTATCTGGTGAAGTGTTAGTTTATGGTAAAGACGGATTGCTATATTTCATGTTTTTCATCTTGGATATTCCATTTCAGGAAATAAGAAGAACCACAAGTGAATAAATCACTATAAAAGGGAAAATATTAATTTTAAAATTAACCCATTAACCTTGTAGTCTCAACTGTGAAATTCAGTACCTCAGAGTAACCTTCAGTCTTAATAGCAAGAACTTTGATCTCTGGAATCGATTCAATTGACGGGTTTAAAAAAAGAAAGCCGTTTTATTGGTTCTATACTATTTGCTACTTTTTCTCATTTCGGCTTCTCTCCACCAGAAAAAGAACACATCTAACAATTTATTGTGGGACCGCGAAGCAGGGGAAATGAAGTAGGAGCGAAGCTGCCTCCCTCCGCACAAGGTCACGTGGTTGCCATGGCAACCAAGAAGTCAATGTCCCGCTCCCCGCGCTCCTTAACTCGTTTATACTGGCCTCCCGGGGTCAGTATTACACATTCTATGCAGTCGATTCTGCAAACAATTATTACATTGTCTTTCAAATTTTCAGTCACCAAATGTTTTTACTACGCGAAAATAATAGTAAAAAAATTCAATCTCACAGAAGGTCTCTGCGTTAAGTTTTTAGTTTAAAAGCATTTTTGGTCTTTAGCTTACAATGTATCCGGTTCCAAAGAACCTTGACTCAAACTTTCAAAGTTTTATGTTGAAGTTCATAAAATAACACATTCGCCTAGTAGGAAGAAGGATTGCTATAAAATAGATACAAGTAACAGTTAAATATATAGTCCAATAATGCCTATTACTAACTTCAAAATAGTCACCAATCACTACTTGCCAGAAAGGATTGTCACTCTATTAAGTTAAAGCCTGAAACAAAAATTCACAACTTTACTCGTAAAAATCTTGCAGTGATCGTTTGACCTTCCACAACTCAGTCTTTTGTCCTTTTGCTCGGTATTATGAGTAATTTAACCGTTAACATCTCGGCTGTCAACATTTCACACGTACGGTTCAATAGAATTGTTACTCCACCGTGGCTCAATACATTATGGCAACAGTTAAATCGAAAGTGAACCAATTCAGACTACCTATCCAGAGTAATTATATGTAACGTCACCCACAAGATACGCCTGGGTTTCATCTTATAAATGTCTAAGTTCGTAAAAAATGGAAATTCATTTGTTCGTTATTGCTTAACTAAATAGCCTTGTTTTTAAATAACTATCATAACGTCTGTGGCCCAATAAGAAAGGTCAGGTGCGTGACGTCATTATTACGGACACCTTTAAACATTGGGAAAAATATCTTTTATTATAAAGTACATTATAAGCATGAAATGTAATTAAGATAATCTCAATTTAAGTTTAGAAATAATTGCGGGTCAACAAAATTGGACCAGTATCTTGTCCACCTAACTTTCTTTCACTATACAAATTCTCCAGTTGAGTGCTTTCAGCGATAACTTATGCAGCATATTTCTCGATAATTTACTCATATCACTGATTTCTTCTACCACAAATAAAAAATTTCCAACTCTCTTACTCCTGAAATCAAACATCAATTTGTGGTCATAATGATATATTCCTTCAATGCTTTGTTACTAATTAATAGATCTGCATAACATGAAAGTAAAATATGAATGCGTTTTAAACTAGGCATGTAATCTTCAGCAAATAGATTACATTTCTGGCTTAAAATAATCTCTGTAAACTTCTGTCGAGCCATTTTGAAAATTGTTACCAACAATAAGAAAGTACAAGTGAAACCTAATTGCAATCAGTAAATGTCAAGAATAAATATGATTAATACAGAAAAATTATAACAATAGTGAATTCATGGTCTTTTTTCAGGGATTGACATTAGTTAGGTAAGTTCTATTAAGAGCGGATGGTTTTCGCGGACGAAGTTATGATGAAGGTAAAGAAGAAATATAACCTCAGTAACTGGAATGAGACCAAGTGGGGGACCACGAGATAGTTGTATGAAGCAAGTAAAAAAGACCTGGAGAATCATAGTCCAGACCGGAAGCAGATTTTGGAAGAGAAGTGGTGGCAAGACAGGAAGAGGCTTGATCCTTTCCACAACCGATCCGCTGCAATGTAAAATCAATGATGATAATCGACTGCGAAAGTTATACTGGAGGTAAATAGAGGAATAGTAATAGGCATATGCAAGAAGTGAAGTTAGATAAATCTATTAATTCGTTTTCTGTATTAGCTGCACAATATTAATTCCCGATGATGAACTGATTTCAGGACAGAAACATAAATAACGCATTTAGGTCGATACCAGTGGTATTGAAGGACTCACTCCAGTACGACATAAAAAAAAAAAAAAAATGAAGATATAAGGTGAATAATTAAAGCGAAATAAAGTAAGGAGATAATGGTATAATTACGCTAATCAACTGGAAAGCCTTCGGAGCTTTTATGGTGGAGTATTTTTTAGTCACTGAAAGAAGCAGAAGATGTAAGCCGTCTAAGCAGAAAAAAAAACTGTGGTGTGCTATTTCCAGATTTGCTCTCACTGTACACGTGTGTACTCAGCCTCGGACTGATTAAAAGATAATGTGTATAAAGCAGCAAAGACGAGAGCTTACAAGCCGCCTCAACACGCAGCAACAAGCTAGACTTCCTAACACACACGGTAGCTTTCTAAAAAAAAACTCATCTTGCGACGAATTGCGACGAATTTGTTGGTTGATAGCTTTTTCCTCTTCACCAATCCATAAATTAAGCCTACTGTCGAACAACGACTTCGTCAATAGTTTATACTTTTTATTTTTTTTTTAAAAAAAAGAAGCAATAATGAATTATTTAAAATTTTCAATGCTAGTTCGAGAGATAACCGGTTCAAATTCCGGTCTTGGCTGAGATTTTAAAATCCCCTTAACTTTCTCTTCATCTCTGTGAGAGATTACTTTGTCTACGTGAAGTACGCCAGAACGCTTCCGAGGTTTAAATTACACCTCAAGCTGTAGGTCCTCTATACCCTGTAGGACTACTGGGTTAGGTTAGGCGGCTACAAGACAGGCGCAGTCACTAAGAAACATATCATACAGTACTACATCAGTTAATTACTCCACAAAGCATTTTATAGTAATTTTCTTAAGAAAAATGAAAACAATTTCCTTCTAGTTTATTTGCAATTAATGCAAAAAACAGATCACTGTTCACTGCAGTATCTATTCAATATAAATGAGGATACTGGATTGAAAAAATAAAATCGAAGAAAACGTTGTACGCATTAGCAAACCTTACACAAGACACAAACAACAGTGTCGCACGGTATAACAAATAGATGCCACGTGACCACAATCGCAGAACAAAGGATTTCGACCTCCACCAAAACAAATCTGTGTTTTGTCGACATACGCCGTTGATGGTCCTGATGTTTAAGAATAGGCCTAAATATTCGGCTTTCACCGACGTATTCCGTACGCACGAAAGGAAGTCGTCATTCTCCGATTTCAGTCATCCACAGTAACATAAACATAAATTATTTTAGAAAAAAAAGAAATCAAACTTTGAACTTTGATGTTTATTTCTGGTGATGTAATCTTAAACTAGTTTTCACTGGTGCACCACCAGATTGTGTTTTGAAAAACACAATGCGGCGGGACATCCCCGTTCTTACAATCTTAAACTAGTTGTTCAGTATAAAAAGTAATACTATGATCCCATAGCAGAGTTTCTTACCAACTGTACAGTTATCAATATTTTTTTTTTTTTTTTTTTTGTCTAATGGATTTACGCCTTGTCGACGGCAAGGTCATTACAAGGGGTAAAGGATTGGAGGCAAGGAATAGTAAAGAATTCGGCCATGGTCTTTAGATGTAAGAATTCCGGTATTCGCCTGGAGTGATTTGTGGAAATCATGGAAAACCCAAATCTGGTTGACAGGACGAGGATTCGAACCCGCGTCCTCCAGACAGCGAGACCAGTGCGTTACCACTCAGCCACCACCCTCGGTGTGCACAATTCACCTCTGTCATTGATTGTACGTAAAACTGAACATTCAAATAACTGACAGACCAGGTAGCTCTATTGATATTTGCTAATCTCCTAGAGTTAATTCAATATTTCCAGTCTGTTCTCTAATTGCGTTAAATAAAAAAGATAAAATTTCCGCCTTGAGTGGTTACCCAACTTTTAAAAGTGTTATTTACTATAAACTATTTTCAACATGATGCTATATCTCGGTGCCAGATTGTGTAACTGCCTCAAATAAAACAGCAGGTTTAGAAATTTCAATAAAATTAAGTATTCGTTACAGAGCAATCGCTCAGTAAGCATACAGAAAGTTTGATATTTGTATTGAATCCTGAAATTAAACATCAGAAAAAGTGCACCCGTATTCCAATTCTCATTTGATGATAAGAGGTTTCACATGTGTCATGGTGCCTTTGAGCTTAATAACGTTGCATGTTAGAATGATCGTATACCTGTGAAGATGTCGATGACACCACAGTCATATCATATGAGCGTGCTGGTTGGTTCTAATTTTTTTTTTAAAGATAAAAAATCCAATAAGCTAATGCTGCCAATGGAGCCTATAGCCAAAAAATAAAAAATTATCGGAGAAAAATTTATAAGAGAAAACCACATAACGCCTCTTCGTTTGGACATCCTTCTCCTATAGACCAGCAACGGTGAAATGGACGTGTTTTGTAAGCCACCGTTACACTCACTTAGACCGGAAGGGACTGTTTCCTTGTGTTCACTCAATCAACTGCTTGACTTGATAGCGTGGGGGCTCACGTGACGATGGTCGCCGGTTCGAGTCCGCCGAGGGCATGAGTGTTTAGTGTAATTGTTGTGTGTTTGTACTTGGATTTTCCGTCCTGTGATGTCTAGAGTTACTTAAAAAATAATATACAACGGAGAAACTAAACAGTTGATGATCTGAAATCACAAAAAAGGTATCTCCCTTTATATATGCCTTACTTTTCCATAGCTATATCGATATAATAGTGACATAATACGTTGATTTAAATTAAATGTTAGTTTGGTATTTTTCATTTACAAAAACGGCATTCGGCCTTAGAGCCACTCAGAAGACGCTTTGTGTTTCTTATTACTTTGCTGTATTTTTTTCATTTTTTGCTGTTGATTCAAGTAACAGGACAACACAGGATGGAGACAAAATCTTATTAAAACCAAACATTCTTTCGTCCGGATTCGATCTGGCGTCTTCCACAATGCAAAGGCAACTCGCCAATGGCATAAAAAGAAAGATTTTAGAATAAGGACGTGTATTATCAACAGTTTTCTCTGTTGCACGATCAGAAAACTTTAAGAGAAAATTTACAATGAGGATATTAATACTATGTTATTGTGAGATGATTCGATGCTCTTGGGGGAGATGAAGTGGAATGCATGAAAGAATGTTTAGAGGACTGACACAGACAGTGGACATCACACGGCCTCGTCATTACAATAGTGATTAGTGGGGTATGTTTCTTTGGCACTAGAATAGACGAACAATACTATCTTTATTGCATTTGAACAGTGAATAGGAACAGTTTCCAAGTTATTCTCGAAACAAATGAAAAATATTAATAAGTTAAAGGATACATCAATAGATTATAGACAATTGCATCGAGCTTTAGTCTGTATTTTGTGTTTAGAATTTTCATATCGGCTAGCAACATGCAGGAAACTGTTCTTACAATCAATATTCATAAATAACTATCTTCTAAGTCCGTAAAGAATGAAGGATTGAATTCAGATTTCTGGTCCATAACTAAAATAATTTTTTATAAGTTAAAATAACTCAGTCCATCTGGTGTTAAGATGAAAGTTAATATTTTTGCACGCAAATGAAACTTTATCGCACTGGCATTAACACAGTCACTCTAGTGCATAACAGTGATTCCATATTTCTTTTCTCCCTGCAGCAGTCATCAGAGAATATAATGAATCCATTTACATCAAACGAATGTAAGTAAACAGCAACTAATAAACAAAATATTTAGACTTATACATAAATGCATTGAAGGCGTAACGCGAACTAACTTAAAACGATGCGATGTAGCGAATACTTGTTGTTTAACGTGAGCTTAAATTACAGCTGTATTGCCGGGAAAGCGTACGTAATTACATGGTAGCTGGTTGCATCAAAGTATTGTTAAGTGCGCTTTTGACATAGAGGCTAAAATAAAGAGGATAAGTGAATACTTAGGTACACATGTTGACTGAACACTTGTTCTATAGGAATAGGAGGTGCTGTTTTGGAGTACGGCGAGACGGAGCTGAATCTTGAGATGCGCTGTGTTGGGTGCGGCCCGTAATTAAGTCAGGCGCACCCGGCCGGACGCGGCGCCGCTCAGGGCGTCGCGACGGCCTGTGATTTGCAAGTCGCCACGCTGGCTGCGCCCACTGTCTGGCCTCGCCACGCCCGGCTCCCACTCGCCTCACTTGTCGGGGCCTACTATCTTTATTGCTGTCAGATTTTCAAAACTTCTTCCTCTTCTTTTCCTTATTTAATCAGAATTTAAAGCTCACAAAATCATATTTATTGTTTCTAAAATATATTTTTTTTTGTGACGATTCATCAGTCTCCCTTCATACTTAACAAAATTCGATAAATGAATTATTATTTTAAACATTAAGATCTCCGCTTTGGTAACATCACTAACGACGAAAGGATTTTTTTTTTTTTTTCGCATTCAACCCTTAAATCGCAAAATTATGAAAAATCAATGTCGCGGGTGTACGGCAGTTCGGAGTCAAGACACTTCGCGTACAATAATGTCTGATGTTTCCTTTAGATGTTTTTCTGCATTAAAAGCGAAGTTAAATTTATCGTCGACTTTCTCACTTAAAGTTACCCTTCACCACAATTGAGTAAATTAAAAACTTTAGTGACGACTAATTCTCACTTGGCCATTAAGTCATACTGCAATATTCAAGTTTTATTAAACCTCACATAATAATATTCCAAGTTATATTATATGTAAACTCGTGTTAGAATAATTTGATCCCCGAAATTTCCGTGTAATACTATACCTGATTAATATCTCCACACCGGACAACCAATTAGTTTCAGTGGCTTGTGCTGACTCAAAGAGGGATGCTGGGACTCCTACAAAACTGCACGGTAATAAAATAAATCAATGATGTTACACACAGAATACAACAAATACTCTACACAGGTACATCATGATATTATGCTCCTCAATTCTAATAAATATGCAACTTAAGTAGCCCCCAAGCATAAATGATAAAGTTTGCCAGTAAATAGTGAATATCTCTTCCCATATCCTCTTTGAATGAACGAAATATGAGGAAGGACTATAACTTATAAAAGGTATGGAACTGGTTAAGAATAACATATATTAGCAGGGAACATGCATAGCTTTGTGCAAAATTTTAAAGGTTCTTTTTTTATACATCCTGGTTGCTCCATGCAGTGTTTTCGAGCGTGTATGTTGGTGTTCTTGCGACGGACTTCTCTGCTTCTTCCTTTTGCTTACGCGAACGGTCGTCTTCTGTAATAGCTACAAAGGAAGCTGTCCTGGGACGGGCTTCCTCCCTGTCCACTGCGCGCTAGCTTTGTTCTGATTGTTATTGACCCAGCGGATTACGAGGATTGCCCTCTCTGTGCTCAAGAAACGAGTACTTCCTAATCCACAAGATAGCCGTTGATCCACAAGCGCGATACAAAGTGAAGGTTAACCCATTTTCTTGCGGATCCTCTTTCCACTCCCCGAAACAAAGTATCCATTCTTTAAATAGCTGTTAGGTCTCAACATCTGATCTCAAAACATAAATAGCGCCGCTGATAAATATCAGACGCAATACTGCGCATAGTCTGTGTGATCTTTCCGCAACCGTTGATCTGGGGTGAGGTGTCACGGTGGTGCAAGACTATACCCTCTTCTTTCGGCATCTGTTACTCAGGACAGAAATGCTTCACGAGATATATGTTGGGTGAAAGATGTTTAAGCGTTTCTTCTGACGTTTCAGCCACCCTGATGAAGCCTCTAATGTCTAGGGTTTTCCAAGGTTTTGTTTTATCACGTCACCCTTCCGTCAAGAGAAAAGCTCCCACAGACCCCTTTCGTGAAAAGAAAAGTTCCTACAGACACCTTCCACGGTCAAAATTTTATTATTAAAAAAGTAAATGTCTACCTCTCAATATTATCATACATCTCAGAGGAAACTCACTAAATACGTGAAGTGAGAACAAAGGTTTTCAACTCTGAGCGGCTGTAAATAGGACACAGTACTTCCGAGAGAGAGAGGCTTCTTCTTCTTCTTTCCATTGAAGGAATAGACCTGTTGACCTGTTACATTTTTAGGGACTTTTCCCATCTCTTGCTTGGTTTACCTATATTTCTTCTACTTTTAGGTCTATGTTGATTTACTATTTATGGTAATTGTGTATCATCCATTCTATACAGATGGTCTCTCTAGTAATTGCTATGTTCCTCTATCTTGTCATTCAAACTACACATTTTCAGGATCTCTCTTATAATCTCGTTTCCTATTAGATCTAGCCTTGTGCATCCCTTTACAGGGCTTACGAACTTCGCTGCTTATATGCGGCTCCAGTCTCTACTGTTCATTACTCAAGACTCACTTCCATAGAGAAGCATGGGAACTGCCATCACTTTATCTTAGTGTCCCTGCACGCCGATTTTCTAAGGCTTTAGGTATCTTTCCACACATCATCCGATACTTGTTCACCTTATTATCAATATCTTTGCTTACATTATATGTAATGTCGCAACCAAGGTAGTTACAGTGCGAAACTTGTTCAACCAGTTAGTCATTTATAACTATTTTTGCCCTAATAGGATCCCGACCACGAATGAGAAAGTACAAAACCTAATTAAGTCTATCCATTCCTAGAGCAGGTGACCCTAGAAAGGTGAGTCTAAAGCACTTCTGGTTACTGGCTGTGCCTATTGTAATCTCGGTATTGGAGAAGACAGTAATAAAACGTTAGACAAGGGGGGAAACTGATCGGCGTGGTAATCCTGTGAGGTGGTCGATGCACAGTAGGAGCCGGTGGCGGCACGCCGGGTCTAATTACAGGAGAGCGCAGTGGTGTCGGGAGCTCGCGATTAGCAAATGTAGTCGGAGTCGGCGAGCTCCCAGAGGCTTTGCATCTCCTGCAAACACGTCACCTGCTGCACCAGGAGTATGCAAACACACAACTAAGTCATTAAAAAAAAAATCAAAGCCAAAATAAATATTTTTAAAGCTGAGAATTTCTCTAAATACAAGGGGCAAACCGACACTGATGTACAAGTTAAAAAAGCTGCCGTAATTTTTAAATTGAAGTTTTTTTTAACGATTTGCGTTACGCTTGAAGTGCGCATGCGCCGCAACGGTCTGCGCATGCGCACATAAATGTGAAAGGTTAAATCACGTGACGACGTCAGACTGTATAGTTGTTACAGCCAGAGGAATCGCCATTAATACACAGTGAGACATGCAGCAGTATTTTAGTTGCTTTTTCTTTATTTACTTTCGTTCGATGAAGAGGTTTCAATGTGTTCTCTGATCGGTTATAGTAAGAAAAGAAATATGAAATTAGATTTATATCGCGATACTTTGAATTTATTAATGAGCGTGCGATTAAAGCTTTCATTTTCATGCAGAAATATTAGCATTCGTCTTTGCAACAGAAGAAATGTGTTGTTTAAGCTTAAGTTATGAGCTAGAAATCTGCGTTCAATCCTTGATTTTTGACGGACTTAGAAGCTATTTAATTACGGAAATTGATTTTAAGCACGTTTATCAGATAATTTTGTCCGAGAATTTCACTGATATAAAAGCTATAAATACAAAATACAGACTAAGGCAATGTGCAATACTATATAATCTAACAAATTTTACTTAAAATTTTTAATAATTTTAATTTATTTATGAGAATAACCTGAACAAAGTTCCTATTTACTGCACAAATCCAATCATCGTTCATATACTGGACTGAGAAAGAAACTTAAAAAAAAAAGACACAATGAAAATGCAAAGAAAATGCATAAACGTTTTGCTTCTTGGGAATAAACATACTGCATCTGAAGGGTTTCAAAAAATGAAATACCAACAGGCAAATACACCGACATCACATGACTTGAGATATATGCCAGAGACGAGGAGTAAAATTAGTGGGAGTGGAAAATTACCGGGCCATTTACGGTGAATAGCGGATTTGCGGTTATAAATGAAGCCCACAGTCAAGAACTGGAGTAGTTATAGATAGATACTTGTGACTGGGAGCATTGTCCTGAAGGAACAGTAGCTGTTTCGACAGCTACTCCCTCATATTTCTTCAAAACTGTTATTTACAAGATTAGCGTAATATTTCATGGTATTGTATTATCCTCATGTAGGAAATTTCAGAATCCAAAATGAAAATAAGACACAATTTCTTTCCCTATGAAAAGGTAGAACTCGCGTACTTCCATTGACTTCGTTAATGCTTTGGTTTGGGGGAAAGTGATGCTTCCAGATCCCATCCATTGTCACAATTCGTTCAACCAGTACTGCAGGATCGCCATCAAAGAGGAGAAACTTTTCCGTCAATACTTGCCTCCTCATTGTATTTTGATCACAGACAAATGTTTGCGAACCCAGAGGCTGGAATCCTCTTTATGCACCAGCAATCTGTCAGAATTCGATCTACTATTGTCCTCTCGGAACGCCTGACTTCTCCTGACTCTACTGAACTGTTAATCTTCTCTATATCATCGCCAACTCCTGTACCCTTCCCGTATAATCCTCAGCAACGCGGGAATCATCTATAGCGAAGGAGCGAAGGTTCTTTTCGTCCAAATCCGGTTGCGGAATGTTTTTACTGTGTTGCAGATAGAGTCACACGTCACGAATTTTGTTTAATGACTTTTTTATTTTTACACGAAAATTTAATCGTTACAAGACTTTCCTCTTGATTTCGGAGTAAACTTATACCTCGTTCGCGTTAACAGAATAAAGGTTAATTCCAGAATGTATTTATTTTTTGACAGTGTTCTGTAAAAGACTGAAGAGTTATATTTACTTTTCACAGTTTCATACGAAGTGAGACAAATAAGTTCCAAGGTAACTATGGATTATGATAATGAGATACCCATACAACTTCCGATACCCAGACGTCTGGATAGAGAAGAGGCTTTGCAATACTGCATTTCTGAGACACTACTATAACGACATCAATCCCCACCGGCATTTGACTATGGCAAACGAGATTGAAATTTATAGACTGTTATCGCAAACAATTTTTCAGAATACTAGGATGGTTTCAAAACTCAGAGTTTTGCAGCCAGACTACCTGAAATCATTCTCTTAACATAGTTGACAAGTAGCATAATTATATTTTTGCTGGTCGTATTTTTAAACAATAATATTATAACAGGAGGGAACTCCGCACACTAGTGCACTGGCAGAAATATTTTAGTTGTATACAGCTTCCACAGTGCAGATTGTTAAAATGTGAGTATTTAAAGGTCACCTTGCTTTATTAACAGGAGCTGCGAATCGTGTAACACTATCGCAAACTGGTGCAAAATAAATTCAGAGAAATTTATTGGAAAAAACGTAGCCAGCCACATTTGTAATGGAATGTTCCGAAACACTGATTTAAAGAGGAAAAAACGACAGGTGGAACAAAATCGGAGAAATAACGTCTACCATATATGCGTACAAATGTAATTTCACCCACGCACAAACATGGCATGAAATAAAATGAATATGACTAACAATGCTCTGCCAAAGAAATAAATATGAATGTGTATGCGCAAGTACTCTAACAGAAGCCACTCTGATTTCACTGCTGGGTGGAAACATAGTTTCCTGCAGTACTTGCGCATCAGTGAATTTGTTTTCAATCTGCGAGCTACCTTCAATTATTAATTTCTGCTTCGAACAAAGTGAAATATCTAAAAAAAACATGGTTGTTGTGGAACTTACTTAAAATATTATGTAAATTAACGCTATCTGTCTGTTAATTATCAGATGAACTAAAAAGTAAGTCTCCTGAGGCCCTAAGGACGTGGTGACAGAATTTAAATTTGGCGTATATTCCACCTCTACAGTGGTTAAACTAAATCCTGTCATCGTACTCGGTAAAGAGAATCTCCAATTTACTACATGATGCGTTAGTATAATTCACGATTTTAAATAACTAACAACAAAATATAATAATTTCATTCATTTTTCCATCTGTAGGATGCTTCAGAATGAACATCATATCTTCGAAAGCAAAGAAACCGACACCGAGTCATTTTGCATATAACCATATTAAGCATTTTGTTGGAGTGTCACTTTGGTTCAGTGTGACTGGTTTTGTGATATTGCACAAATCCGACTAGAAATCAGCTTCATGACAAACTCGATCCGGCATATCTGGCGTCGTTTGCCCTCGTCAAAGTTTTGATGACATGAGTTAATTTTAGACGCAGTGAGAACAGCATTTACTATACTCGGAACAACTACATTGAACTGCTGCCACAGAGTTTGTTCCGTGAAACCAAAACACACAGCACACAGTGAGAACGAAAAGTATCAGTGAAAGGAACCATCTTACCCACGCATGCCCTGGTTCTTGCGGTAATTGAATTTGATAGCACGACACTACTTGGATAGAATGTGTCGAGTTTTGCCATCGTATTAACCTAAATCGTCTTTGTAAATTATCTGAGTAAATTTTCATATGTTTTCAAAGTGACCAAGTTTACGGAAAAAATCTAATTCAGTCTAGTTTCTTAAGCAATAGTCTAAAGCAGTGGTGCCCAACGGGACAGTACTGCTCAACAGACAGCGTTGAAGTGATCGGTGGGTGCGTTACTGGTCCAAGACCGTTGAGGAACAGCCAACACCCCATGCTTTCCAGTATTATTTCTGGCTATAAAGAGTGCATCAAAAAAACTTTTAATTGCATACCCATGACGATAAATAACCAAATGAGAATTTAGTATCGTCAGCAACATATTGGCTTAGGGGAAAAAAAACAGATTTTCAATAGTGGAACATGACGATTTAAAATTGCTGATGATAAATAAGGCGTGAGTAATTTTTATTTAGAAAAGTGAGGAATAGGCTAAACATGGTTGGGAACTATGGTCAGAAGCCTCCAATTGGGGTGGACCAACACCGGTCAGCTTTGAAAGCGTGATTACAGTGACTGGCAGATGTGAAATCCATTGCCGTCTGTGGGCAGGATTTGGGCGGTCACTGTGTAATGCCGGCCCAATGTAAACACAGTCCACAGTCACACGTGAAGTCACCCTCGGCATCACTTATTCAGGAGCCTGCGCTGTGCACGCCAACAGTTCAGTACAATACAAAAATCGATGGTCAATACCACGATTGTAAAGAAAACTTTCTTCAGAAGTGATGTCTACGTAGTGAACCCATGTGGCATTGTTGTCTGGGACCTCACGAAGGCCATCAAGTGACAGAGTTCCAATTTCCACCTCTGTATTGCTTAACCCTTTCCTGTAATCGTACCGGATAAACGGGACTTACAGTTCTTTCTAGTTAGTTCTGTATGGCTTACTAACGCGAAGGTCATTAAAGTAGTGAGAACGTTAAGTTGAAGAGACCGGAAGGAAATCTGTAATCCCTTTGAAGGAAACGTCGTGTATTGGTCTGAAGTAATTTCTGATACCACAATAAAATGAAGTCTGTAAGGCAGGATCAAATCTTCGCCCTCTCGAATATCACATACAGTTTTACATTAAATTAGAACCATCGAGCGTTCTGGCATCATTCACATGATCAAATCAAAGCTCTTCCAGATTGAAGGATTGTTTAATGGCAAACGCCAGATATTTAAATGAGGAGTCAACGTTTTGAGCTTTAATTACAACAAGCATATCAAAGCTTAGTCTTCAAACTTAGCAATATAATAATAATAATAAAAAAAACAAATGCACGACTGCCATAATTCGAGAATTCGAAGTCTTTATGAAGTGTAAACGAAAACACGCTTACAGTTAGAACAGCAATCATCCGACACGCTACGGAAGGACAGACGCGTGGCCCAACCCAACCCAGTAGTAACGTATCACTGTATTTGTGTCGAGTTGATACAGTCCTACATAAGGAAGTTTATAAAGTAATAAAACACGATATCGGAAAGAACTGGAAACGATAATAAACGAAGAATAAACGCTTCTCCGCCACAAAAGGATGTCATTTATGTAGCTTAGTCGCAGACATTTGTTGTGACCGTTTCTATTATTCTACCCGGAATCAGCTGGTTTGAGCCATGTACGAGGAAGAAATTTTAATCATTAGTGATTAGGACAAAGAAGCGGAATTGGTACTACTACAACAATTTCCGTTATCGGGTTGTGTACCATATGCAGGGGTGTAATCCGAGACCCCTTAGCAGTGTATATGCGGTGATAGTGTTGATTTCATTCGAATGTGGCCGTTTAATTTGGTGGTCGTTTGGTGTCTTTCTGAAGAGTGGGTGCAATAAGCCTACCTATTCCTTCTTTCATCTTTAAAACAACACACTAATCACAATGACGATCACACACACACGTCCTACCTCCGGCTCAGGATTGCATCCATTTAAGAGTATCACGACGTCCGAAAAAGGTAATCGATTTCATTTCATGAAGTTACACTTTTTAAGAGATTTTTGTTAATGTGCATAATCTTCATACGTGTTCAGTATTCCTGTTTAAATTAGTAGTTATATTATAAATATGTGTGTAGTGATAAACAAATAATAAAATAAGAATTTTAAACCTCAGAAGTACTGTCGACATGCTCAAGTATACAACGAGAAACGTTATCAGTTCTAGAGCAACAGATTCTGCTAAACCGTACACAGTCGCAAACAGATTTTTGATGGATTAATGTTAGAGAGAGTTGAAAATGTTACCCAGTAAGTAATAAAATAAAATAAAGTACTATATTGACAATTCTTTCTAATGACACTAATGTTAGTTCTGTGGAGTCTGCAACGTGAGGGAGGGGAGTGACTTAGTGGTGAGTGCTGTAAGCCAGCCGCGATTGGTTATTCACGAAGCGGAGCGTCACAGCTCGAATTGGCGGCAGCGAGGTGTGATTGCGGGTGGCCGACACGCCAGGGGTTCTGCCGCACTGTGTTTCACAGTAACCATACATAGCAGGAGCATGTAGCTACGAGAACACTGCCCCGGGAAGAACGAAGACACTACCACGTCTATTCAGAACACAAAACAGCTCCCTGAGTGGATAAAAAAATGTTTAATAATTACAAGAGACAAGGAATTACCTGCAAATCGATGATTCAATGGAATTACAAAGGCAACGTTAAAAAATTCGTTCTGGTACAGGGTACACCCCGATTAAACTCAGGCTTCTCTTTACTGCATTCGACTTTCTTTCTCCAACCATTTAACACTGTTTTCTCACCGAGCGTGGTGGTGTAACGACTAGCGTTCTGGCCTCGCATTCGGGAGGACGGTGGTTCGAATCCCCGTCCGGGCATCCTGATTTGAGTTTTCACTGGTTTCCAAAATCACTCCAGACAAATGCCGGGATGCTTCCTTCAAAAAGCCATGGCCGAATTCCTTGTCCACCGTCCTTTCCCGTCTCTAAAGACCTCGCTGTTAGAGAGACGTTAAGCAGATTAAATAAAAACACTGTTTTAATTATCAGATTTTGCTTCAAACCATCTATAAATCTCATCTAGTAGTAGGCGGTACCACGTCCATTGCAATTTTCGACCAAAGCAATAGTTCTTCATAATGCCCTCAGTGAGAGCATATTTGTATACCTCGCGATTGTATCTCATTCTCCGCTTCCTTGTAATTTCAACTAGTACAGGATCTTATAGTTTTAAAAGTAATTTTCTCTCCAGTGCCATGATTATGCACCTGCTACCGTACATTTCAGAACTAACAAGCCTACAGCGCAAGGATGAGAGAGTTGGATCTTCCTTTATTCTCGGAACACGTCGGTTTGCTGTTGAGCTTACTACATGGCAGCAACTACTCGAGGAAATAGAGGTGTGTTTATCTCAAGTGTACCGTCAACCTAGAGTATTACACCAACGTAAATGAACTCTCCTCCTCTACCAAAATCCTTGTTTTACACTTCTAAGAGTTTAAGTTGCGTAGCTCATCCAACTTTTTCTTGTTTCAGATGCAGGTTCTTGGTTTTATTTTCAACTAGTTGCAAATCGACAATTTTGCTGCTGTTTTCATAATTTTAGACATTATTTGTAGTTGAACTTCTGGTAGATATAATAGAGCAAATGCAGGAAGCATAAAACTCTCTCTGTTAATTGAGTGTATGTAACTTCCTACTGTTTCTGTATTTATCATTGATTCTAATACAGTACTTGCGGAAAAGCGTAATAAATATCTTGTATGCATATACTGTACAAACATAACACTTTTGATTAATTGCAGTATAAGATACTGTTTAATTTACTTAGAATTGAATCTTATTTATCACGAATGATTGAAGTAACGATAAAATATAATCCATTTCCTTGATATCGTAAGAAGTAGTTTATATTTATTAACATCCACATACGAAAGATTTATACATATTCGCTATGATACACTATCGTAAATATTAATCAATAATTGCGCAAACACAACATGTTACTATAATGATCTTCAAACTATATCAGAAACAATGTAAATGTTCTTTTCGTAGCAAAAAGAGGGCTGCGTATATGATATATGAACCTAACAAGAACAAAATTCTCCGGGACTTTGGAAGAACAGTGTGGATCCTTAGAGAATTAACTGAAGAAGCGCTGATTTAATAATTGTAATCTGAAGTATTAAGAGGGAAAAGATTCACGTTGGAATGCCCTCCATTAGTTAAAAAAGGCTGACATAATTTAATGTCGTCATATGGAATTTTTCAGTCCTGTTACAATATAAGAAAGAAATATAAAATAACATATATACGAAACGATAAAGATGATCACAATAACACGATGTTTCAGGCACTCAAGTGTTTGCAGCAACGAACCATCCAAAAGCTCCACATTATTGGCCGAGAGTAGAATTAATAGGCGGTGATGGTTAGTACCATCCATGATCGGAATACGTTTGGATGAAGCGAGAGTTTAAAACGCGAATTTCATACAAAATTGTATAATAGAGAAAAAAAAAGAGCGTCGTTTAACAGACGATAGAACTGGAATCGGAGTCAGTTGTATCCATTCTGAATGCTCAAGTTTTAGTCGAACGAAGAATACCTACAGGACGAAGACGAGGCAAGTAACACGAGTATACATAGTCATTTTACCGTAATTATTACCACTACTAACAGATCGCTGTCTTAAAATATGTGTACAGTCACGTGTCGCTGAAATAAAATCTTCACGGGTTCAGTGCCGGATGATGATGTCGAAAAACAATCTTTTGACGGCGTGCTCTGTCGTCATCCTCAGGCGTTGCGACAATCATAACTGCAGTGCTGTTCTCGGGAGCACACGCGTTTATACAGCATCACGCTCATTCCCCCCCTCGCTACGACGGTCCTTAATTATAGCTGCAGCCAGCCGAGAAATTTCAGTCTCATAGGGATACGTCATCTTTAACAATAATAACCATAAAAAATACTACATGCTATATATTCCCTGCGAAGCGTGATGTAACTACCGTAGTTCCCAACTTAATGAAATCAACTTTCCTCGTCTGGATTGAAAAATTATCGATCAATACCATAAGGTACACAGGAACTTTGTAAGAAATTCCTGGTAATACTTTAGGTGCGTTGGGCGATTTTCGGATGACTAAAATCTCATGAGTTCGCGTCACCAAGATGCTGTTATAACAGTATATCTCTAGCTGTAAGTATGACGTGATGCGCTTGGACAGCAGTGAAAGTATAGATTATACCTGTATGTAATGTATAAAACTACTGGCGTGCGCGCAGCTGCCTGTGTACATATATACACACAAATACATTGTATGTATATATCTGACTGTAACATATATTACCACACGTCCTCGGCCCTCGAGAAATGTTATCCATTGTACCCAATAACATCGTATCCACGTGAAGTTTCTGACTTTCTTCAATATATATATTAACATATCTGACATTAATCATTCGAATTAGATGTTATAAGTTCGCAGCCATTGGTGGTCCCCGTGGGTGAAGTGGTAAAGAGCTGTACCGTAGAATGAAAGGTTACGGGATCGAAACCACAATCGGAGAAACTTTTTTGAATTAAAAACTTCTTTAGTCGCTTTGGGCGATTTTTGGATGGGTAAAATCTTTTGAGTTGGCCTCACCGACATGTTAATGTTACCATTAAGATCTGGATATTGTGGGCAATTTCCTCAATTGCGATAGATAATATTTATATGAATAATTACGCCAATGCAATTGAATTTGTTGTTTTATTTTCCGAACGCGTTTCACTTCATACTCTGAAGCATCTTCAGCGGTCCCGTGTTTTTCATTGCTCACATTTTTTTGTAATTGTACAGTATTTCGGCATCAGTTATGTCTGTAGCAGCAGTTTGCATCACAGGTGTTTGTTCCATCTTTATGGATAATTTCGTAGAACTTTCACTGCACTATGGTATATTGATTTCTGATGGCTTACATTTATTTACTGTGTGGTGACGAAATCTTCTAAAAGAGTAAAAAATATCGGATTGAACGCAATATTCCGGCAGTTTGTTTCCTCGCAGCTGCTTAACTAAATCCAGTTGTTATTAAACAACGCTCATAACCACGAACATCTCCGGCCGTTGTTAGTTCTGCAAGTCTGGGAGCGTGACGTTAGCGTTTCGTACTGCGTGACACAGTGACCAAGGATGGAATTTTATTGGTATTGATTGCGATTTGTATAAGGTTCTATGATTAATATGCAAAAATATACTGTGAGTATGTATGGTATGAAATTATTTTTAGTGTGTAATTATTATTTTTTGCTAGTATGGAATATTTACTTAAGAAGTCATTATCAGATGTTGGCATATTTTGGTTTAAGTAGTCAAAACTTCTTTATTGTATTTAATGCATTACAAAAACAACGTTAAATTAAGCGTAGTATTGTTTAAAGTCATTACCACATGATTAGAATGAAATTAATAATATTTATAACGTCGTTATGTAGCAAGTAGTCTTTGTAGGGGCCTCGGTTTCTCTGAAACAAGTCTAATGTATTACTGTATGCATGTTGACGTTATTCTTTAATAAGATGGTCGTTGAGACTCATCATTTAAGAAGCTACCTCTACATCCAAGCAGTTAAGAACTTAGATATTTTTACCTCAATGAAAGTATTATGCAATTGACGACTGGTAAAATTGCAGAAACAAAAATAAGCAAAAAGCAATTAATAAACAGAAAAAGACAACTGGTGCAAGAATCAGTGTGTAATAATGGCGAATCCTCCCGACTTAATCAACCGTGTGACGTAGTCACATGATTAAGATTTTAAGTGCGCATGCGCAGAACATTAAGTTCGCATACGCAGACCGTTACGGTGCATGTTCACTTGACGCGTAACTCGTAACGCTAGCAAATTTCTCCATAACACACCCAAAGAAGTTTCACCTCAACAAGGAGCTGTTCATAGTGTAATTCTCAATAGCGTGGGTTACGAGTTACATCACACACTGGTGGTTTCAGCTGCGATACTCAACAAGAATACTACCGTTGTGGGAAAAAGTTCCGCTATATTTTTATTTTGAATAACTTCCGCTTTGGTCCTCCCCGCCGTCCGCGTGCTTCTTTTCTGCAAAGAACAGAAGGGGCCTTAAAAGACGGAAACGACTGCTATAAGAGTGCGAGGCGGGCGCGAATTTAGTTAGGAGGAGGTGGCGGAGCGAGCCGCCTGCTGCACAGAAATTAAGTTTACTCCCCCGGCGATCATCTGACAGCCGAAATTAAAACTCGGCGGGGGTCGCGCCGGGGGTGTCAGCGCGAACTGACGGCCCCCACTGTCCCTCCAGCCCGCTTTAATACCACCAGCTAGAATTTTTTTTACTTTCCCCGTATAAAGTAGCATTCAGGAGATGCATCTAAAAAGTGTACACCTGTAAGATGACAGGGGTTCTAACTAGCAGTTTATTAATGAAGCGTATTTTAGTGGACAATTGGATGGTAGTAAATATGCGAGCAATCCAAAAAGTCAGGTCACCAAAGCTTTTTATATACATAAAGTCCTTTTACTTTCAACAATACACACAAAATTTCGGTGGATAAATTTTGACGCTGTGTTTCTATATGCCCATATCATATCAGCCCTCCGTTGAACTTTATGTTTCACCTCATCCTCGGTACAGAATCGCCTTAGGTCAAATCTTCTGTTGGTTTACAGAAAAAGTGTTAGTCACTGATGGGATGGTGAATTGGTGATGATGTTCCAACAGAACAAAGTGTGAATCGAGCCTCACGTAGCTTAGGTGTCACACTACAAAGGCTTTAACACAAATGGGGGGTCAGGTCGCAGTCATTTGGCACAAAAATAAAAGATTGGCATATTTTCATACCTGATAGGTTACCCTACTACAATCTTCTCATACACCGTACAGCGTTGTCACTCGCAATTGTTAAACGCTAATAAAATTTGTAATATACAACTTTTAACTGTATAAAATGTTCTCGGGCCTCCCGCCGGGGAAGCTCGTCAATTTCATGCGACGTTTCTAAGTCGCTCTCCAACTTCATCTTCTGGCGAAGTGTTTTGTTTGCGGAGAGTCCGTCCTTATATAAGCCTGCACCGGGCAACAACTGCCTGTTACGTCACGGGCACTTGCGCCGCTCAGTGCAGTGGTGGTGGGGGGTGGGGCGGGAGGCGCGGTGGGGATACGCGTGGTGGAAGAGGACTGCTGGAGGTCGGAATTCATTCTGCAATTCTCTACATGCCTGTGTCTTTGCCTTCTTAGCTTCTAAGTGTTTTAGCAGCAGTAAACTGATTTTATTAGTGTATTGTATTGTTAAAGTTTAATGGCGCCAACGTTTCTCCCGAGGAATCCATCCATATTCAACATTAAATTTCAATTTATTTTCACGAATAAATATTTGACGGTCAACGAAAACAAACATGCCTGGCTTATTCATTTTCGTTGACAACCTATACATTTGTTTAGAAATAAACTGAAATTTGCCATTAAAAAAAGATTTGGAAAACCTTATCGATGTATCGAAATATCGATATTGTTTCATAAAGTAATCAACATTTTTCTTCTATATTTTTATTCTCGATATATCTGAAATAGATATTTTACGAAAAGACATGAGTATCCAATTTCCTGTGTTGCGCAGATATTTAATAAATATACGTACGTATTTGATCTGAACGCTTTAAAAATAAAAAAAATAAAAAAAGTGAATTCGTCGTAGTTTAACAGTTTTTCATCAAGGCTTAACAGATTTAAAAAGATGATAAATTTTAACATGTTTACGTTAGCTTCAATGTAATTTTTTGTCACCATATTTGAAGTTTATCTGTTAAATTACTTTTAATCACGTTGAAGAATATTGATTAAGCATTCGTGTTGGGAAGTTGATGGTCGACGTACTTAACAGCTTCTGTCTCCAGTTGTTTTTTTGTTTTTTTTCTTTCTCCATTGATGAATAGAAGTTGATGCGTTGACGAAGTATCTGATATCACAAGCTTCTTCTATGCCGTCCGGAAGAGTGGCTTCTGCAAATAACTTGGCGGTACCGGACAGCAGGAGTATATTGACAGGGGAACATATAAAACGGAGAGTTCTTTTGATATCTGCATTAGACGAATACTTGTTTGATTGATTACAAAAATAGATAAACTAATATAAATTTCTATAGTTTCCACATGTGCTTTTAATTTTCAGAATTTTCTGAAATATTCTGATGTATTTTATTAATATTTTAAGAAAATTACTGGCTATGGGCAAAAAATATCGATATATCGATATTTTTATCTCTATAGAATATCGATACTGTTTGCATATATCAGTACGATATTTGTCGATATATTTTTTCATTTGTACATCCCTACACTGAAAATGCTTAAAGTTTTTGGGCAAAACGTCGATGCTGTTATACATTAAAATTACGCAGTTCAGCACTCGAATAAAGAAATTAAGGACCACGATATGTTATTGTAAATTTGAAAACATGATCTTACACTTTCCATTGCGAGAACAACTAACGCCAGTCTGCCTGTTGCTTTCAACTCGATTTATACAAATTATACTGGCAGGATTTTAATGAACTTCCAAACAGGGTCTTGAGAGTAAATTGAGGTATGTATTATCTCGTTGCGATGATGAGAATTTGAGATTTTTTTTAAAAAAATGCTGTTATTAGTGTGTTATACACGCAAGAAATGAAACGTTTATGGGTTATGCACACTTTTTCATGTCTATTTTTCCTGTGTATTTTTTCTGTGTACTTCTTGAAGTTATTGATGCTTCTTTGCATTGACGTCGACGAGTGATACTATCTTTATTGCATTTTAACAGTAATTAGGAAGCTAGTACAAGTTATTCGCGCAAACAAATGAAAGTTATATAAAAAATTTAAAGCACACTTCAGTAGATTATAGAAGTGCTTTTATATCTGAGGACACCTTGGATAAAATTATCTGATAACCTTTCTTACAATGAATAGCATACGAGATAAATCAGTAAAATAAAAATTTTATTCCAAACAAATGAAAAATGTTTTATTACCTGTAATATGTTTATGGTGATGATTAATATTAATTTACATGACTATTTATCATTATTCTGTTTCCATAGCATTTAGAGAATTTCTATCATAAGGTTTATGGTGACTGAAGAAAGAAATATATGCTTCACATTTAATGTGATCCACTGTTTAACACGAGTAGCTGCTTGCATCAAAGTATCGCTAAGCCACGACTCCCGAGCAACATGCGAGTTCTCCGCAACATAGGAACCACCATAACATGTTACCAACTGCAATAATTAAAATGATAGTAAATTGACGTTCTAAACCAATGAAAACTGATGTCTTTACAGTGTTTGTTATATTTTTACTTTCTACTCATACCGCAGAATATATAAACTGTATTGAACTTGCTGTTATTTTGTGGGTTGTTCTATGTTCGGCTAAGCTTCAAGAATAAGATACTATTCAAATCATCTGTTCAAGCGAGTAATCTGTACAGGTGAATGAAGTGAGGGAGGCAGCTAGTCACTTCACAATTCCGCGCTACTATAACTCTCGTATTGATTTCCGTTTGAACATCTTTATCTATTTTAACTCGTAATTATTAGGACTTTTTCTTTACAGATCTTTCTACTTTTTCTGTTGATACTAAAAACACCTTTCTTACATGACAAACATTGAGTTTAATAATGTATACAGTAGTATCTTCATCAAATACATTATTTCAAAAAGTATTTTGTGATGAACCATCTTTCTTCCTTCATTCTTAACCAAAATCGATAAATGAGATATCATTTTAAAGATTAAGTTCTCCGCTTTGACCACATCATTAATTGAGAAATTCAACCAGAAAAGGACAATATTATGAACAATCGTAGTCAGTGGCATGCAATAGTTCAGAATCCAGGTGCTAGGCTTCGCTGGTATCGAATTGTGTGGTCACATACAGCTAGATAACAGAACAAGATATCGCAGATATATGGATAAATTTTGTGTGTGTGTTGTAGAGTAAGGAGCTTCTTGGATATTTTTGTTTCTGTTCTGGAAACATTTCATCGTTTCTGTTACTTAACTTGTAAGTGTTTTTCCACTGTCCTATTTGATTTGACAAATAAACAATTGTTCCGAATGAACCGTTTCTTCTTTCATCCTACGGAAACTACCAACGTCGCTACTCATCGTGTATCATTCGCAAAATTTTTGAACTGGCCATCTAGCATAAGAAAATTTCATAAAAATTTAACATACATGCATATTTACTTTGAATTATAACAGCGAGAAAACCGTTACAATTATATAAATGCAAAATATATACAAATGGTGGAAATGCTCTGTACCCAGCAAAGAGATCAAGGTGGTATATAACATAAATACGGAAACAACAATTTTTGATTACTGTTTTTACCATTATATAACTCCAATGCAAAAACATTGAACTTTTTAAATGCTTATGACTTAAAGCTTGATCCAGAGATAATTTTTTAAGTATGTATTTTACAAAAAAAATTGAATAAAATAAAACTGTTATGTTTGTATTATAGAAGTATATATCATTTGCAACGAAACTAAACTCCCTGACCTCAAAATCTCAAGATAACCATAAACGCTTCTTGAAAATTGTTCAGACCTGTAAAGGGTACACATGAAATCAATGGTTAAGATTTAGACCTGACATTCCGAAGGACTTTGTTCGAAACCACCGTCCGCCATTCAGTTTTCGGTTTGCAATGGTTTCCGATAATCACTCCGGGTTATTACGAAGTGTTTCCTTCAAAACCCCATTGCCACTACCCTTCCAATTCCTTGCCACCAAATCTTCTTCCATTTCTAATCACCCCGACGTGGACAAGACCTGTGCAATAATAATATCACATGGAAAATAGAAACCTTCTGAACAAATTTCTGCTACCAGTTCCAATTACCAACCAACATCTGCAAAAAGCATTTGCTGGCGTAACGGCGCTTGTGCTTTACATGAAAAAAAGTACAGTATTACCCGAACAACATTTATATTTGCAACGATTCTCGATGGTAGGTAAATATTTGTTTCAAATGTTGCTATTCCTAACGAGGCATAGATCATCTCAGCACTGAGAGTAAAACAGCCAGTTTGGAATGGGAAACACCCTCAACAGCCAATTTAGAAAATTTCAAAAGTTAACCATCAGCTGGAAAATTGACTTTTCAATTTTCTCGGTGTCAACTATTGGAACATCATAGTGAGAAAGATGCAGAAAATTGTTAGTTATGCGCGATATAGGTCTGACTGCTATGTTCCAAACTTCGGATCGAACACTGCAATTCAAGGGCGTTTTGGTCTTGCATGACTCTGCATGTTTGCTTAAAACTATCTTTCGAGGACGAAATTCCACTTTTGACTTAACAGTGACATTTTGAGCAATCGTATTTAAAGTTTTTATGAAGTGTTTACGGGTCAGACTCACAGTACTAATGTAATTTACGTCATTTTCAATTCACGCGAACTGTTTATTATATTTACATTGATGATAAAGGATTCAAACTACATCTTTAATTTGTTCGGTAATTTCAGAACCGTTTTAATTATTATTCAGAATTAATATACTGTCCTCTGTCAAATTTACAACGCTGTATTACTTTGTTCAGGGGTGGCCAACCCGCGGCCCGCGGGCCGCATGCGACCACCCCTTGAATATTTTTGCGGCCCGCGAGATTCATCACACTTTTACAAAATATATTTATTTTATAATAGCCAAAGTAGTGACAAACAATGTATTAAAAATTACATTACTTGTGCATCCATATTTCAAACTTTATTTCATTTATATATTTTTATATATCATTTTTAGTGATATATTTCTTTAAAATATGGGTTTAGTATCATTATTATTATATTATAAATGTTTACATGTAAGAATAATAGTAAACACACTAATAACAGCTCATTCTGTTTCAATTTTTCACTCCAAAAAAATGTCTATCTAATGTAGGGATATATAATTTTAAATGTGGCCCGCGGAGTTATGACGCTTTTCCAAAGTGGCCCGCAAGATCATTTGGGTTGGCCACCCCTGATCTTTGTTAATCTATCAGTCTATTAGAGTTACACATGAGACCTCAGTAAAACAGTTTTCCAACTGCCAGATCTCTTGCATGTTTTTTCCCAATATTATATTCTAATTTACTATTCAGATTCTGTGTTTCACTGTGTACAGTTAATTTTAAAATTTAGTCATTCTTTCGTAGATGTGCATACACCCTTCTGTACATTGCTTTTTCAAAGATTTTTGAAAATGCTGGTAGAAGTGATATTGGTCTGTAATTCTCAATCTTTGAGGTGTCACCCTTTTTATAAAGCGGCTTGATTATTGAATTCTTGAGTGTGTCAGGGAAGATACCTTCTTCGAAAGAACTATTGCAAATATGACTAATAACTCTACTAATGCTGGTGTTACATTGTTTCACTACATGGTTTGAAACCTCATCATAACCAAATGACTTTTTATTTTTGAGGGATTAAATAATTTTTTCAATTTCATTTTGACTGGTGGGAAATATAGACATAGGTGCTGTTTTTGGTGACAAGGATTTAAGTATTGCTATAGCATCCATATTCCCAATATATTTTCCTTTTATTTTTTCAGCAGCTGTTAAGAAGTAGTTATTGAAAGCACTTCCTATATAAGAGGGGTCAGTTACAAGCTTATCATTAATGCTTATAGATATAGGTTTATGTTCAAGGGATGATACAGTTGTTTCTCTTTTAATAATGTTCCAAACACTTTTTATCTTATTATCTGAACTACTGATCTCTTCGTTTATGGCCAAACGTTTAGATTCTTTTATTACTTTGGTTAAAATTCTACAGTAAGTTTTGTAATGTTGTCTGAGAAGCATATTATTAGTATTCCTAACTTTTACATACAATTCACTTTTATGTCTGCAAGATGTTTTAAAACCAACTGTAACCCAATTTTTGTTTACTCGTTTTTGACCAATTGGAGCTAGTTTTGTAGGGAGACACCTTTCGTAAATTTCCAAAAACCTTTGGTGAAAGTAATTGAATTTATTGCTTACCCCTTTTAATTTATAAACAGTGCCGTCACGCAACAGTCAAGTACGTTTATTTTACGCTATTGTTGTAGCTGTTATTTGGATTAAAGTGAACAATTTACTGTGCACTTCTCGAAAAAGATAAATATTGAACTAGGACTAAGAAAGAATTTTTTAAAACTCTATGTTTGGAGCACAGCACTGTATGGTAGAGAAGCATGGACTTCAGGAATGCCAAAAAGAAAGAAATCTGAAACATTTGAAGAGTGATGCAGTAGAAGGATGCTGAAAATTAAGTCGACAGATAAAGTAAGAAATGAACGTGTTTTGGAGATAATAGGTGAGGAAAGCAGTTTGTGGAGGTGTCTTCCAGAAAGAAGAGACAGTATGGAGGGCCATATTTTAAGGCGTGCAGGATTGTTTAATTTTTTAGTGAATGGAACATTCGAACGTAAGAACTGTAGAGAAAGACAGCGAATAGAATACATTAAGATGTTAACTGCGGATGTAGGTTATAAAGGATATGTCGAAATGGAAAGGTTAGCGCAAGATAGAAGGAACTAAAGGTTTCCTTCGAACCAGTCGAGTGACTGATACAGCAAAAAAATATGTTTAACATAATACAAGTAATAAAAGTAAATTCAATGAAAATAAATATTTTGTACGACCATAACGAACATTGTCATACAAATAAATTGAGCAAACACTTCAATGAAAGTAGAAATCACCTGGGAACTTTATTCTTAAAACTAATAACCAATAAATAAACTAACGGTGAATGAGTTCAAATCTGAAAATTGTTGATTGGCAATAGAACTTTTTATTATTATTATTTTATTTTTTATTTATTTATTATTAATTTTTTTGTGAAGGAATATGAAAGCTTGTTGAAAGATGGATTAAAGTTAGTGAAAACCAGATACATTATTTGGAAAAAAAGGTGCTTTCTGTATTTTCTATAAGCTGTTTGAAAAGATTTCTAAATATAAGTGCAGATAATTTTCGAGTTACGCAAGGAGTATTATGGGAACAAAGGCATCAAGTTTGTCATTTGAATGCTCCGCAAGGCTTTATTTTGACGATATGACAAAAGTAATTGAAATCTCACGTGGCAATTATTTTAGGTCATATTTACTGATTATCGCATATGAACCTGACAGAAATGTCCAGTTCACCGACCCCGATAACTGCAAAAAAGTTCGTGATTTAAAGTATTTATTAATTAATGGAGATACACAACTGATTTGCTGTCGATTTATATTTTCTGCTTTATTTGGAGCCATGATTGGTGAAGCAGTAATTCCATTCATGACCTCGTTAATTTTTATTACGTATTTTCACCGTGCATTATCACGTGAAAAACGAGTTCAATACCTCAGTCGATAATGTTGCAGAATCTATGGTTGAAATTATTTGAGAAAGAACTGGAACAAACATTTGAAAAATATTGTTTATTTGAACGAAAGTTTAAAGCAATAGAATTATTCTTCCATGTGGTTTTATCAAAATATATTTTCACTTATTTTTGTCTGTATTAAACGCGTTTATTCTATCACAGTTACAACTGATTGGATGATATATTAACGGAGCCTAAATTGAGAGGTATCACAAGCTCTGATTAGACATGTTTATTTATAATTTCATTTCATCTGTTTGTAAGTGACATTCGCTTATTTTTCGCAGCGCGTACCTCTGTATATCAATGTCAATTATTTCACCCCGTGTTTAACGAGATAATCTTAACTTTCTGCTTCTGATTAACGTTTGTAATCACGTCTCCCCTTACAAAAGGTATTATGAAATAATATGTACATTTTTAAATCGAGGGACAGATATTACTAAAATAGAAATATTATGGTTTTAACGACAGAAACAATATCATCGCTTATTAATCCCACAGCTTGTGTACAGTTTATTTCTTTTTAGTGATTTACAATGAGTTTTAAGTTTTCAGAACTTAAAGTAAAAAGTTTATTTACAAAAATAATAAGGAACGTGATTCATAACTTAAAAAGATCTGTTCATTATGGCAACAGTTTTGTGTCCTTAAAATTTGTCAGAATTATAAGCATCAATAGTCAAGGAGACAACTGATGATCTTAATACGTCGAGATTCTCAAATTTTCGAGTTTGTAAAAATGGTATCAGAAGTATTCCTACCAAAGACTTTATATTTCTGGCATTAGATAGAAATATTTTTACAACATATTTGTGAGCTTCTCAAATCCTGTTTACAATTAAAATAACTAAGCTATTTCGCTTTTGTTATTTTTTTATATATTTTTTACTTTTTTTTATTCAGGCTTTACGCCTCGTCGACGTCGATGTCAGTTATGTCAGGAAAGGGTTCAGAAGAGTTAATCCGGAGGAATTGGATAGTGACCTTTCAAAAGAACTATCCCTGCATTCGCTGAGAATGATTTAGATAAGCTATGGGTAAGAGCCGCTTATCCTCCAGGCTCAGTTTGGTCTTCTTCTTTTACCTTTTTTGGAGTTTTGTGGTAATATCTTCATAATGTCTATTATCATTAATGACTGTGGTTTACAGCAAAATACTCGTCTTATTATATAGGGTTATTAAAAATGGGAGCAGATTTTGCATTTTTATTTCTCACAAACTGTAAAAGATACAAATACGTGCCAACAATCACTTCATAGAAGAAGGTTCAAAGTTTATAATTTAGAACTCTCTGTATGTGTGTGTGTGTTTTTTTTATTTTTATTTTTATTTTCAGACAGAATAACAGCCAACTGTAAAAGGAATGCATTCATTAGTGATTTATTATATATATTAGTGTCCGATTTTGACCGAGGTATGGGGACGGCAAATTTGCCGTCCTACATATCATTCGGGAGGACCGGGGTCAAACCCGGTTCGGCCATCCTGACTGAGGTTTTCCGTGGTTTCCCTCAGTCACTCAAGGCGAATGCTGGGATGGTTCCCAATAAGGCCACGGCCGACCTTCTATCCCACTTACCCCCCGTAAAATAGATGGCTGAAAAGATTCCTCGAGACTCTCTAACAGCCCGCCTCCCAGCCTTCAGCTGGGATGAATGAAATAGTAATAATAATAATAATTCGGATTTAATTCAATGCAATGAATCCTCTCAGAAGTCGTCAAACAACAAAATAATTAATAGCAAAGGTTTTTGAACTGTAATTTCCTTATATTTTGCCAGAAATTTATGGTTTCAGTAAAGGAAAACAAGTATAATTAAACCTCGTTATAAATCATTTATTTTTAATTAATAAATTTATACTTAAACTCCTACACTTAACATAGCAAAACCTATCTTCACGTTTCAGGTACAGAGAAGATAGATAGTTGAGCCAGACATTTCGTTAAAATTAATGGCAACATAACATTAAAGAGAAATATGTAAATTACATATTTCACAGACCTCAATATAGAAACTAAATTGATTGTCCTTTCTCCGGTTCATATAGCTACTGTACTTTCCCACTCTATTTGATTTTTGAATAGCTAAATTGGTATGTCTAAATGGTTTCTTTACGTAAATCCATCCGCAATGTTTCCGCCACCTCCAACAATTCGTTAAGATTCTATTCATGGTAGGGATGGGCAAAATATATCGATGTATCTAAAAAATATCGATATTTATGGCCGATATTTTTATTTTCGATATATCGATATATCGATATTGTATTTACTGCATCGATTTTAAGCACCAATTCGATATTTTTCCTACGAAGAAAATTCAGTATCCAATTTAATCGTTACATATATATAGGATAAATATACATACATATCCAATCTTCTAAAAGTGTCTTAAAAAGTGAATTCGTCGAAATATAACAACTTCATCAGCGGTTGAGAGGTTAAAAAAGCTATTAAATTTTAACAACTTTACGTTAACGTCATTTTTATGTTAGCATGTAAGCGAATATTTTATCTTTGTAGTTGAAATATTATCTTTTCAACTGTTTTTTTTTTTTTTTATTTACGAATAACAATTAATGGGTTGATGAACCACAAGTCGTTATGAATTTAAATGTCTACAATCTAGTCTACAGTCAAAATTCCTTAATCCCAAGGAATGCGTTCCGTAAATTAGCCGCAAATACGAAAATCTTGAATACGGAAATCTTGAATACGTAAACCTTGAATACAGAATGTTAGTTTATATAGAATTATAGGGAATGTGTTCCAAGTATACAGAAAAATTTTGATTTAATGGAGTGATTATCGCACTTTGAACTTAATAAACCAGTTCTAAGTTGCTTTAAAACCTCTATCCTAAAGTTCATTGTTATGCTCTTTAAAATATGCATTAAGACATATAGCTTTCTCGTAAATTACAGCCCCACTAAAGAATTCTTTCTTGTGATTGCTGTCTTGGATTGATGTAGTGAGAGCGGTTTTTAGTTTTTTAATCACTGAGACACCAATAGTTTTTACTGATAGTAAAATCCTCTTCTATCGCCTCTTCCGTGTCAGGTTGTAGGCGATTACCATGGGTGATGTATATCCCTCCAAGGAAAGTCCTAGGAAGATGAACTGGGGTGGTTTCCCGTTTCACCGAACGTGGTGGTGTAATGGTTAGCTTTCTGGCCTCGCATTCGGGAGGAGGGTGGGTTGAATCCCCGTCCTGGCATCCAGATTTGGGTTTTCCATGGTTTCCCAAATCACTCCAGGCAAATGCCGGGATGCTTCCTTCAAAAGGCCATGGCCGAATTCCTTCCCATTCCTTGCCCCCCCCCCAAATCCTTTCCCGTCTCTAAAGACCTCGCTGTTAAGAGACGTTAAGCAGTAAAAAAAAAAAAAAAAAAAAAAAAAAAATCCCCGTTTCCTTCCTCAGTGTGACAGTGCTCCTAAGTCTGTATGACAGTGACACTGTTTGGTTCAGTACAGAGTGTTGTGGATGAGAGATGAAAGAAGGGAGAGGTTGGAAGCCGGTGTCGGCATGTTCAGGCCTACTTTTGCTAAACATTCTAGCTTAACATTCCCATCCGACGGATGAATCACCATCAACAACATCGTATGCCCTCGCAACATACGCACTGCAGAGAGGTTTGGTGATTAGAAATTGCAACTTACTGGTCAAGCCCTGATGATGAAAATAGTTGATGTAGTTTTAAGTGAAAATAATTCATTTGCAGCACTCTGCGATCACGTAAAAAGTATTGTGACTTATTTTAAGCAGTCTGTCAATGCTATGGATCTATTAAGATCTGAACAAGAAGCATCTGGGGAAAAAGAAGGAGAGTGTTAACTTTGACTCAAACTGTTAGCACCAGATGGAACTCCTGCTTTAATATGTTAGAACGATTTGTTAGATTCTCTGCAATTGTAGCTAAAATATTAGCTACAAAAAGTCAGTCAAATATAAACACACTTGATATGGTTGCAACTTAACAGCTTAATGTAATACATGACCTCACTGTCCTGCTTGGTCCTTTCAAAGAAGCCACTGAAGAGGTTAGTGGTACAAATTATGTGACTGCTAGCTTAGCCATTCTTGTTACAAATCTGATGCGACAAGTAACGGAACAAGCTACTCCTTCGACCACTTTAGGATTCACGGTAAAAGAGGTATTACTCCAAAGAATTCAAGAGAAATTAAGTCCTTTAGAAAGAAATATATTCCTTGCAGAAGCTACCATTTTGGACCCTCGTTTCAAACGTATACACTTCACTTCTCCAATCGGTATGTGAAATGCTATATCTACAATAAGTAATGATATTCGCTTGGAACTTAGACGACGAGGACAACGTTCTCCAGAAGTAAGGTCTACAGCAGCAACACAATATATCGCAGATAACGCATCAATTTGGTCCTCACATGAAAAGCTATTATCCCTTAGCACTACTGTTATGCAAGAGGTTCCAAGCTCTGGCTAAGTTCCTAATGAGCTTAAGCAGTATTTGGACCAACCATTATTAGACAGAAAATCAGATCCAGTAAAGTTTTGTGTGAATTGCCAGTGCTCCAGCGCGCTGAAATACCTTATATGTCAAGCTTCTTCTGTGTCGTCCTGCCGTCAACTTAGCTGTGCCGAACAACAGGAGTAGTTTGACAGGGGAGCACATAAAACAGAGAGTCCTTTTGATGTCCATATCAGACGAATACTGGTTTGATTGATTGAAAAAAAATTAATAAAAGTTTGTATAATTTCTACCTGTGTCTTTAATTTTCAGAATTTTCTTAGATATTTTGATGTATTTTATGATTTTTTTTAGATAATTACTGCCTTCAGCCAAAAATATCGAATTATCGATATATCGAAATATCGATATATCGAAATATCGATATTTTTTCCCCGATATATATCGATAGTATTTGTAAATATCGTTTCGATATTTATCGATATATTTTTTTAAATGCCGATCCCTAATTCATGGTACTTAAGATTTACTTCCTTAATAGTTTCATTGCCGCCAAGTTAAGCACAGGATGATTTATATTCGCAAGAAATATTGTTTGTTGTTAACATTAATAACCTCACACTAGTAGCAAATTATAACAAACAATTCATAAAGTACGTGCGAGAGAAATAATGCCTGTTGTTAGAGCAACGTAGTTGTAATTTTTTTTTATTTCTCTGTGTACGCACTACGCAGAAACAAAAAATTAAATTAAAAAAAAAAACATTATGTCATCGATTAATATGTACACCATTACACCCCGCCCGGTTTAGTTGTACAGATCCTGATGACAAGAGGGCTGGAACTGTAAATTTTTAAAACTTTCCGTCTGTGCGCATGTAGATCGTGGGTACAAGTGAAATCGCTTTCAACGAAAGGAAAATCAAGATAACATAGAGGTGAACAATATTATTTAGGTATCTTTTTCTTTGTCGGACTTAATGATGTCAGCAGACACAAAGACCTACAATTCGTTACTATTCCACTACATGAGGTGGCCAGTCTACATGAGCAGTTCAACTTTGGCGACAATAGACCGGAGATTAATTGAGTAAATATTTTAGAGATCACAAATTAAACTTTTGCACAATGTGATACTGAAATCTCTCGGTTAATGGAAAAATCTCGCAAACCGGTTATCATACCCACATACGGGAAAAACAGTTTATTTCCTTTACCGACTTTTCAGATACGAAGACACCACTTTCCTAATTTGATGCTACTAAACAACAGCTGATAACAATAATTCTCAGAAGAAAAATTGACTGTTAGGTTAAAATATCTCACCTTCTGGAATATGAATCTGTTATCTTCGTGGTGTACGTCTCGGTGGGAATTATTACACAACTTAATGATGTCATACACTACCCACACTATAATAAGAAATACGTGAAAATTATTTGATCAGAAAAGGTTATTATATTTCATTGTTAATTTCATGAATCTTTGCTTTTCACAGTTGAACTTTCTGCAAGTCACACAAATTCTTCGTCCGGGACATTTTTTTTCCTCGCAGGAGCTGGAGAAATAGCTCCCACAAGCGACTTCCGATTTTTGCGCTTTTTAATGTGACAAAAAACTCGTTTCATTAAATATTCAACGTTCGCTCTGGCTGCGCCTGATGGAAGTCTCAATCAAACTGTTTTTCCCCCCGGAACGCGAGGGAAAGGAGACGATCGTTAAAAATTGGCACATCCATCAAAGCCCCGCGGTCCGCTGGTTCATCGTTATTCATAACCGGCCCCCGTCGGGGACCACTCCTCAACAGACCAGAGAGTAATTTTCCATTTCCTCTGTACAGCCGAATATGTAACAAGCAAAAGAAAATTACGATTCATTGGGACGGGATGCCAACTCGGAGTAATACTTCGTGATGTTCTACTTGTCTGCCTGCAATCAACGGTTGGGGGGGATTATTGCTGTGGTAATACGGAATCCAAAAACATGGCTGTTCAGTTTAAACCACCACCATGCTGGATGCAGGGAGGTGCAGTGGTCGCAGGTTCAAAACTCGGTGCTGGCATGGAGACTACCCCTATTACTGCTTTTAGAACAACCCCATTTGCGTAGATGAGTGTTGGAATTTTCCTTGGTCTCTGGTCCAACAAAAAGCTTGCGGAAGTAATTGGATTTTCGTCAGAGACAGATGTCATGTCATTATTCATAAACATATCGTCGTCAAAGGCCCAAACGTTCCAAGACGTAAGGCACAAACAAAAGTACCAAACAAAAACAAAACAAAAATCGTGAAAAGATGAGTGATACGACAGAAAAAGTCGATGGAAGAACGTACAGTACTTTGCACAAAATAATCTCTGCTCTATGCACTCCGAATCACAACCACAAGAAGAAAGAATTCATACAGACTTCAGTACGGCACCTTATTTTACTGATCTGATCTGTCATGTCATAGCAACCAAATTATTATGCTAGTAGAATTATTTCCCTGCATTCGTAAATGACACAAGATGATAGTCAATAAATTCACGTAGAAACAACCTTCTCTGTCTAACAAAGAACTCCAGTCGAATCTATGTGTGATATCTGTGACACTTTTGTAAGGACTGTGCAAGTGGTCATATATCGCACGGAATTGAAGGCAATATCCCAGATGATGACGTGCTCGAGTTTTCTACGCTATTTTGTTCGCATATATGTCATAGTTGTTCAGAATTCGACGAAAACAAATTGAAATGTATAATTTTCTCTAAGAGTTTATACTATTTCTTGTTGATCGTACTGTTTCACGTAAGTGCCTTCAGAAGAACTGTACAACTTACTTTGCATTCACGGTCTAATAGTTTGTTATTGCTCATTATGTGCATTACCTTTAAATTTACCGTAGTTTTTAAGCTGCAGTTATCGCACTATGTTTAAAACAATTTTCTGTGGGGTGAGAACGAAGGCTTTCACGGCGTATCGATGACATGAAGTCTTCACGGGTTCTCCGCCGTATAGTGTTGAAGAAAAACAACAACGAGCTGAGCTTTCGGCGGCTGACTCTGCCGCCATCTTCAGGTCCGATGTTTCGCAGGGAGCACCAGAGCTGCACACTTCAACACTATACGGCGGGGAACCCGTGAAGGCTTCATATCAATTTTCTTTGGGCAATAAAAGAAAGATGAGCAGTTTTACCAGAACCATTAATGTAGTGTTTAACTATTATTATGATTGGAATTGTATTTCCTTTTAGAATCAATGTTTTTAATTAAATTGTAATTAATTTCTGTTTGTTTAGACACCATCTATATGATTACTATGGAAACCAATAATAAGATTGGCCCTACCGGCTTGATGGTGAAAGAATCTTTGGCTGTTCCACAGAATGGTGGCGAAATTGAACCGGAAAAAGAAATTGATCACAATACGTTAAATGACACATATATAAAAATTATATAAAATAGAAAAATATGTTTTGGGTTACGTATTTAAAAAATTCGTAAAAAATTATTCGAACAGTACCGTGAATTGTTAGTAAGTGAAATTGAAATAAATGAAGGCTTGTTACTAACTTTTTTTAAAACTGCTTAACGTCTGTTAACAGCGAGGTCTTTAGAGACGGGAAAGGATGGGGGGCAAGGAATGGGAAAGAATTTGGCCACGGCCTTTTGAAGGAAGCATCCCGGCATTTGCTTGGAGTGATTTGGGAAACCATGGAAAACCCAAACCTGGATGCCCGTACGGGGATTCGAACCACCGTCCTTCCGAATGCGAGGCCAGAACGCTAACCATTACACCACCACGTTCGGTTTGTTATTAACTGAAGGACTGATTCACTTTCATCACTGTAAATACAAAGAAAACTAAGAACCGTCAAGTTGCTGTGGTGACAGGACGAATCATACAAATTGTTGCACCGTGAGAGGACGAATATTTTAAATTGGCGACCATGGCAGGAGGAACTCTATAAAATCTTAAAAAATCTGCGAACAATAACAGGACGAAATCCACAAATTTTAAAAATTGGCGGATGAGCACTCGTCAAATTAAAAACCTAATTTAGTCCATGTAAAACCATAGCAATTAACAAGTCTCTTTGGAAGTCATACTTAAATTTTGTAATTAATATGAAGCATAATGTATTTGTAGTTTACACCAGAAATCCTGTGTAGTAATCAGTAGATACTGTTCCCCTCGTGAGGACTGTTCTGGGATGGCATGAGCTCGAACACGTCTAATCTAATCTAACTCGGAGGCAGAGAGAGCTACAGCTCCGTTGTGTCCCGATCGGGGCGCCGCCCCCGGCGGTCTGCATTATTAACAGGCCCGGCCGGCCGCCCCGGCTTAGTGCGCAGATTGCGGACGGCTAACACACGGGCTCACTAAACTGGCAGCCTCACAACAGCTCCAATGCCGACGTGAAATGCGATCATTGATACTACATGGTGAAATCTAATCTACCGCAAACGACACAAGGCGTCCAGAGGATGAGGACAGTTAGAATACCCGTAAAGACTGTTGGAACGGAGGCACAAGGCTAACGGTACGGAGGAACATCAAAGAAATGGAGAGCGTTGCACAAAAAAGGAGAAGGGTGGTTCGAGCGTAAAGCTAAACTGGTATTCCACCTGAAGGATGTTTATACTCTCCTGAAGAAGGTATAGTTAGGCTAGTATTGGAGGTAAGGTGCCCACTTCCTTACCTAACGAAAAACCGGTTAAAGGGACTTGTAGTTTAACTTGGAATCCAAACCACGTAAGGTCGAGTTAAATCCCCACTGAGACAGTGATTCGAACCGGGGATCTTTCTATCTCCAGTCAGACGCTTTAACTACTGGGCTACCAGATCATTTCTGCTTTGTCCATGGCAGAGATAGAAAAATGTTGGGGGAAGGGAAGAATGTATCATGGCTTTCGTGCGAAACACATCCAGTTAGTGGTGGCTAATGATGAAAATTACGTCATATAGTTTTCACATTAATACGACTTTAAGAGGTCAAAAGAATGAAATTGAAGTCGTAGTCCAGAATATTTGTTGCTGGTTGTTTAACCTCAGCGCATGGTACAAGAGTTATAATAAGTATGATTCAGTTTGCACAGAAACGTTTCAATAAACGTGAGATCTAAACATATATATCGAATCAATGCAGAACTTCTACAGGCAAATTTCAATTTATTTTCCATAGATTCAACATGATTTATTTTGAATAATTTCGATGATAACGTTTCACCTACAACAGGGGTGGCCAACAAACCGGCTGCGCGCCGCATGCGGGCCCGCCTTGAACATTTTTTTTTCCGGCCGGCGATATTCATCACACTTTTAAAAATATATATATATATTAATTTTATAATTTCCAAAGTAGTGAAAACCAATATGTCGAAAAAAAATACATTATCTGTTCATCCATATATTAAAAAATTATCTGTCGAAATTATGAGAAAAAATTAACTTTGATTTTAAAATAAGATTCTTGTGAATGTATGATAGATATCACCTGTTTTATTTATGAGTTTGTAGTTATGAGTTGGTAAATAATTGAATTATATTCTGTGAACTCATGATGCGCGCGCATCGTGGAACATCTGATATAACAGGTTCCATGTTTCACTCTTAAGTGACTTAATCTAAATCTAATATGGGGTTATATAATTTTATATGCGACTCGCGCAGTTATGATGCATTTCCAAAGTTGCACGTGAGATCTTCTGGGTTGGCCACCCCTGTCATACAGGATAACCGAAATTTACAGTGTCGAAATTCAAACTGCACTTGAAAGATAAAGTATTCGATTTGTTGCATCTAAACGACTCATATTGTAAATTATTCCATGGTCGGAATTCGAGTTAACTATGCTTAAGTTGGCTTTAAAATCGTCTTACAAGTGTGTTCAATGCTTAAGCGAGACAATCTGTATTGCTGTTCATTTTGTACAGGATAGTGATCTGTGACTCTTTCTCACTGTAATCGGTTCTGGTTTCTGCGACCAACTTCAAATCTCTGATATGAGTTATAATTGGTGTATTTAGGTCTTCCATCAGAACGTGGCGAAAATCTTGAGAAACGCTTCGTCGAATAACCGACACCTCTGTTTATTTCCGATCCCGAAAATTTCTGACAAATCCCACTGTTTAGATTTCCCTCTCGTCTCCGGAAAATTAAATTGATTAATACTGTATCGTGATTTAGTGCAAACGCAGATGCACTGACACTTTCATTTCCAGAGCAAGAATTCATATTCGTCTCCTGCAAACCATAGGGCTTTCGATGGAATGATTGGAGCCCTTCTGGATTCACTTGGTAAAGGCTATGCGATATTCTCAGTTTCTTTTAATAGGCTGTTTCTTGTTTATGAAAGGAGACGAGTCGAAATGTTTTCTGGCACAAACATGACAGCTTGGGACAACTGGTTCGCACTAGGCCGGATGTTAGCAATCGTACCAGCAACTGGGATCACTCATGTTATGAAACCACTGCTACAGTAAACATTCATCTTTGTTATAGACCCTACCGATACATTTCACTCGATGACGTCATCGAAAATTTTTGCAAGATGAATTAATACTGTTTTCCTAACACTGGAATTGTCTAACATTCCGCGCACCAGTTATCGACCTTGTACACTTATGCAGTAAATCACAATACTGACAAATGTAAGTTTCAAAACTTCATTGTTTGTGACTCGTACTTGATATACGTAAAAACGAATAAAAATCTATACCCGTCTGAGGAATAAAGCACGTACAAATCACTTCACTAAACGCGAATTTCACATAGACTTTCCTCTACAGTATTATGAGCCATAACAAAGAAAGACGAAAGATAAAGACCTAACTGCGATAAAACTTCTGTGATCCACATAAAACGGTACTAACCGAATAGTTACAACAGCTAATGAAATAAGTTACCTTTATACCACCTTTCAGTACATGGTATAGCATTAAGTCTTTGGTCACTCCTCGTGAAGGACATTATAAAAATCGTCAAAGTTTCTTGACAACAAGAAGTTTAGATAAACTCTGTTTGAAGCACTTTTAATCCATTTTTAGTGCGTACAAGTATTAATATGTTCCTGATGCATCGAGGAACAAAATGTAAGAACGCGACGGCTTTTGCATGGAGCTAATAAGAAATTGGGAAGTATTTTTTATTTTGATTAAAGACAGCAAATATCATACAGAATACTAGATGAGTAGAATCATAATAATAATAATAAAAAACAGGCTATTTCTTAGCGTTACTTCCTGTTGACGTGGTAAAGATGGCCGCATAAATGTGAAACGTAAATTATTTGAACTTAGTAAATGATGTACGTGACGACATGAAAGTGCAATCCATATCCATGAAACCTTTGGGTGATATCAGTGACTGATGCTAAAATGGAATAGTTATTTGAGGAAAGTATGTGTTTTTAATATCTCCAATTAAAGGAGATGTTTAGACTGTTTTCAAATAAGGGAAACGAACATCGAAATACGAAAAAGATACAACGCCGAGGAAAATTACGTAATAGATATGGTAAAGAACCAAGCTGTTTAACTGACTAATGGCATATTCTCCTGATCTCAATCATTAGGCAGTAGATAACATAAAACTGGAAACAATTTCAGTTATTAACAAATTAATTACTATAGTTCGCCTATTATTGTTATATCTTAAAATTGCCTTACAATTTTTAAACTATATGTTGTTAACGATAAGATGAGAGCATGAAAATGCACAGGGTGTTTAAGACTCTTTTTTCAAAGCTGCGTTAATCTTTTCTGTATAATTTTGTTTGAAATTTTAATTGGTCCATAAAAGGGGAAGAAGCGATAAAAATCAATATCATGATACTACTAGAGAAACTAGTTTCACGTGAATAATTTGAACTGTATTAACAGATCCCTTTTGTAAAACTTTCATTGTGCAAGTAAATAAGTACAGAGAAAAAAAATCGGAGATAACTATGTTCGCATCTGAAGATTCCTTCACATATTTCCTGCTAGTACAAATTGCTTCCCAGAAATGCCTTTTTCATGGATTTTCACTTCAGCATTTTGGACAATTTACAAGAGATTCTGAAGTTTTGAAAATAATTTTCCATTAATGTGCAATAAATTATATAAAATGTTTATTTTTCCGCCGATAGTGCAGCACACCAAAAGTATACAATGTAGACTAGTGTCTACGTAGACACTTGTTTTGTGAAGATGGAGTAAATTCACTCTGACTTTGTTTTCATATTTCTTTTCTAAAGCCCAGATTTGTGAGCCACACCTGAATAAAAACATGTTGTGCGAGATGAAAATTTTACGGGGATAGGTAGCTCAACATTCATTTCGTTTCCCACAATCATCAACATTTCCAGACTTTCTCCATTCTTGCATCACTTTCTACCTGCTGATGGTTGTTAAATAATATCACTGACCTGACGAAGGAATTTACAGTAATTTAGCTGTATAATTTTGAATTATGCATTGTAACTTCACCTAAGGTTCTTCTAGATGATTTGTCATGAATTTTGCTATGGTAAGGTTTACGGGATAACGTGTGATTTCCCTAGATCCGTTTAACTCTTTCGACATTTTCTTCAATTCGTCTGGACTTTATTTCAATAGCACAAAACTCAGATAATTTACATTTTTCTTCCTGTGATAGTGATTCCTTTGACTTCGCAGCATAGATCCAAGAATGAGTGTTCTTCAAATGATGTGAATAATTTTGGTAAAACTGGAAGATCTTGCTCGACTTCTCTTTCAGTTCAAAATTTTCCTCCTAAACTTACAAATTTAATTTCATTCCAGATGTTCATACAGACATAACGCATAATGAATGAAACTTTCTCTGGAAACGAGCCGAGAGTGTACGTTGATAAATGATGACGTTTCGCCGATCAAAACTTTCTCGCCATCCTCAAGCCGCTTGACAGATAAACTGGCTAGTTCCTAAGAATGTTTTATTCAAATACAATGCTGATTAAGACATATACTGAATAACGTTGATATATTTCGCAAGTTCCTACAGGACATTATGCAGTCTTTACTGCTATTGTGGCAACACTACTTTTTTTTTTTTTTGTTAGCACTTCTTAGGCTTCATCAACATCGAAGTCATCATTGCTGGTAGAGAGTGTGGGGAATGGGACGGAAATCAATTAGGCCATTGTCATTTTTTTTTATTTAAAAAAAAAAAAAAAAAAAAAAAAAAAAAACGGCTTTCTGCTGGAGTGATTTCGGAAAATCAGGAAAAACCGAGATCTTGATGAATCGACCGGAGATTGAACCAACGTCCTCATAAATGCCCAGTCCTAGCGTTGACTTCTGACGCACAACCTTCACCCAAAAGCTTCAGTGTAATAATTAAAAGCTATATACAATGTCACTTTGTATTCAGAATATTTATTCAATCTAATACTTCCATCTAAATCTGCTTCAACATAACATTTGGCTGCTAGCTGAGTGCCATTAGATTCCTTATAGACAGTAAAATGCTAGTATGCAGGACAGTCAAATCTCTCTGTTCTCCGAGGACAATGATCCTCGGTAGGAACAGGTCGAACAGCAGTTCGACTATAAACCGGCTGTGTGAGGACGTAAAAAGGCGGGCGATATCGTATTACGTATAGAACGGAGCGAAGATCTCGTCAGAAACCTTTCTGTGGAAGACAGAAAAAGAAAGAAACTTAGGCGGACGCTCCGCGGGTAGTAAACGGAGTATTGCAGAAATTTACGGCCTATAAAACACCTCAACGGGAGACTCAATAGACAAGGTGAACGCTAAGTCGTACAGCAGGATAATTTTTTTTTTTTTTTAATTCTTGAACTTTGTCACCTGTAATTGCTTAAGGTATAATGTTGGTGAAGGGTCGTAAATCTCATCCCCACGCTTCTCTGTTATTGGATGAGAGATAGAATGGACAACTAGGAAACAAACTCATTTATACAAAAATTATTTATGACCAGGCTTTTCAGCAGTGGTCCGTCTAATATCCGATACAGTGGTACGAAACGTCCTTGGTTTGAATCGCGGAATCGGCCGTAGTTTTTACAGACAATGCAGATCCTAGATAAATTTAATCTCTCTTACAACCCTTGTAAGTAAGCAAAATAGTGTATAGCCAGATCAACTTATGGTTGTAACGTAGTATTCATAAAAAAGTGATGTAGTATCCAATAAAACTTACCATCTCAGGAAACTCATTGTCATGTTGATGTGAAGCAAGCGCGGATAGAACTACAAATTACGGGCCCATTACCAGGCATGATCGCCGGATTACGTTAAGTATCGTCACATCCAGAAAGCGTGACAAATTGAAATGGTGATAACTCTGTGGTAGAAATACAGCTTATTTTACATTAGAGCTTTAAGACTCACCGATGTCGGTTGCGAACAAAGAATGGAAAAAGAATACCGAGCCTGGTGGCATTTCATTCGCGAAAACGCGGCCTCGAATCCCCGTCCGGCCAACCAGATTTGGGTTTTCCATGGTTTTACAAAAACACTTCAGGTGAATGCTGGGATGGTTTCTTCAAAATGCCGTGGCCAAGTGCCTTCCATTTCCTTTCCCACAATTTTTCCCGCCTCTAATAACTTCGACGTCGATGAGACGCAAGCCAGGGAAAGATTCAGCTGTGGTCTTTTTTTTAGGAAACAACCCAGCATTCGTCTGGAGCGATTTCGGAAAATCATTGAAAACCGAAATCTGGATGTTCGGACTGGGATTCGAATCCACATCCTTAATTGAATTTAGTTTTATTACTGCTATTACATGCTTCCTGCTGAAGAACGATAAAAAGAGATTGCTTGAGATGCTGTAGGCAAACTGTATAGGGATCCTTAAAAATACACAGACGGAAAAAAAAATCCCAACACCAAGAAAAAATTATTGTAGAGTAATGAAATTTGGACAATGCATTTGTCAAGTTAACATGTTTAATTGATTAAATTTTCAAGATCACAGGTTAATTTAAGCTCAAGAAAATGCATTTCAAATGTGAAATACTGTTAAATTAATAGCCGGTGTAACCTCCAGAATTTTGAATGCAAGCCTGCAAACGTGAATGCATTGTGTCATACAGGTTTCGAATGTCACTTTGTGGTATGGAGTTCCATGCTTGTTGTACTTGTGCTGTCAATACTGGGACGGTCAGTGCTGGCTGTGGATGATGCTGGAGTTGTCGTCCAATGATATCCCATACGTGTTCAATTGGAGACAGATCTGGTGATCTCGCAGGCCAAGGTAACATGTCGACACTCTGTAGAGCACGTTGCGAGACAACAGCGGTATGAGGGCGAGCGTTATCCTGTTGAAAAACTCCCCCTTGAATGCTGTTCATGAATGGCAGCACTACAGGTTGAATTACCAGACTGACGTACAAATTTGCAGTCAGTGTGTTTGGTATAACCACAAGAGTGCTCCTGCTGTCATAGGAAATCGGTTACTTCAAGGACAGCTCCGAGCCAGGCGCCCTGTAGCGTGCATTCCACTGACTACAAGCCATCGCCGTTTGCGACTCCAGTGGTGTCAAGCCAGAGCTCATTGGAGGACGGAGTGGAGATCTGTTGTGTTTTCTGATGAAAGCAGGTTCTGCCTTGGTGCCAGTGATGGCCGAGTGTTGGTCAGAAGGAGGCCAGGGGAACGCCTGCAACCAAACTGTCTGCGGCCTAGACACACTGGACCTACACCTGGAGTCATGGTCTGGGGAGCAATTTCCTATGACAGCAGGAGCACTCTTGTGGTTATACCAAACACACTGACTGCAAATTTGTACGTCAGTCTGGTAATTCAACCTGTAGTGCTGCCATTCATGAACAGCATTCAAGGGGGAGTTTTTCAACAGGATAACGCTCGCCCTCATACCGCTGTTGTCTCGCAACGTGCTCTACAGAGTGTCGACATGTTACCTTGGCCTGCGAGATCACCAGATCTGTCTCCAATTGAACACGTATGGGATATCATTGGACGACAACTCCAGCATCATCCACAGCCAGCACTGACCGTCCCAGTATTGACAGCACAAGTACAACAAGCATGGAACTCCATACCACAAAGTGACATTCGAAACCTGTATGACACAATGCATTCACGTTTGCAGGCTTGCATTCAAAATTCTGGAGGTTACACCGGCTATTAATTTAACAGTATTTCACATTTGAAATGCATTTTCTTGAGCTTAAATTAACCTGTGATCTTGAAAATTTAATCAATTAAACATGTTAACTTGACAAATGCATTGTCCAAATTTCATTACTCTACAATAATTTTTTCTTGGTGTTGGGATTTTTTTTTCCGTCTGTGTATGTTTCCTTGTATCCCCAGACAATGGAACGCAAGGAGACAAGAGTAATATGAATCATAAGTTAGCTGCAGATTGCGGACTACGGTTGTGAGTCACTGACTGGGGTTGGTGTTAGACTAGAAAGTGGCCATAACAGACCTTGCTGAGAATTCTTGCGGAGGAACGTCTGGCAGGGCACGTCTATGGCAATTCCAGGTATGGACGAGACGAATGTGAAGTCCGTAGGTACGCATTAAGGTGCCCGCCTGTTCCACGTTACGACTTCAGTTGATGGCGCTGTAAAGAGCAGGATGACCCTCCCGGCGCTGCGCACTTTGCCGACGGAGAAGTCTGTATCGAGCGGCGGGGTGCCTACTTGCAGGCGGCGCACGGCGCTTGTGATATTTGCACGAGTTTTTTGGCTTCCTTTTACCAAACGGAATACATCAGAGCGGGGAGGAGGAGAGGAAAAAAATTCCACGTCTGTCAGGTTGTTTCTGCGCTGTTGACAGAGTTGCCGGCCGCCGCGCTGCAGTGATGGGAGTTGTTACAGCGAACGACTGCTGACAGTTGGCAGCCCTGTTTGGAGACTTGCAGAACGTGAATCTCGTAGCAATTCGCCCTCCCCGAAAAGAGTTCTGTCTGGTACAGCTCTTAGTGCCAGTCGTTTGATTATCTACTTTTAACACGCTTAATATTAGTTTCACCTGTCTGTTGTATGCTAAAAATCTTGGAATGGATATTTCTCAAATTTCCCAGTGTCGGATTAATTCGAATCTTTTCGTACAATCCGTTTTTCGATGACAATACAATATTTAATAGTTATAATTATTAGTATTTTCTAATTAATCAACTGATCAGTGAAAAATAAGTACCTAAATTCGATTATTTCTCACAGTCCAATTAGCTTTTTGGATAAGACATAATAAATTCCGGTTGGCTATAAATTATATTTATCTTACCCAACTATCTTGTTTCTTCGCAGCCATTGCAATACTTTTACACGATGAACAATATCATAGTCTTGATATCATCGGTTGTCGGGAGTGGCAAATGAAAAAATATCGATGAATGTCGTATCGATACAGTATTTACAAACAGTTACAATATGTATGGAGAGAAATATATCGACATGACTATATATTACTATTTTCCCATAAAGCCAGAAATTTTATAACAAATTTTTTTGGAAAACATATAAAAATATTTAATAAAATTCGAAAAATTATAGACACATGCGGAAATTATAGAAATTTTTATTAATTCATCTATTTTTGCAATCAATTAAATGAGTGTTCATGTGACGTAGACATCAAAATAATTCTCTGTTTTATATGTTCTCCCATCTGTTGTCCAGTTCCGCCAAGATAACTGCAGAAGCCACTCTTTCGGACTGCACAGAAGAGGCTTGGCATACCAAATACTTCATCAACGGATTAACGTCTATCATCAATGAAAAATACCAACTGAAAACAGAAGCTGTAAATTTACGTCAAACCCGCAAGTTCGCAACATGGACGCTTAATCAGTATTCTTCAACTTGATTAAAATTAATCTAACCGTAAACATTCAAATATGTTGACAAAAAAACGTTGATGTTACCATAAGCCTGTTAAAATTTAACATCTTTTTTAGCCTGTTAACTGTTCATTAAAAAAAACTGTTAAATTACAACGAATTTAGTTTTTAAGACGCGTTCAGATCGGATATGTATGTATATTTATTCAATATATATTGAACACATCTTGTAAGCCTGGATACTGATTTGCATTCGAACTAAAATATCGAATTTATAGTTAAAATTGATACTCCAAATAAAATATAGATTTTTGATATATCGATTATTTTATGAAAAATATGGATATTTCTATACATCGATTTATTTTGCCCAAGCCTAATCGCTTGCCTCTGCGCAATGAATTATTTTAAGTTTTGTCAGCTGTTTCCAACCCATGATAAAGCCATCGATTACTTTTTTTTATTCCTTAATTTCGGATCATGTTCACTCAACTACTAATTATTCCTATTACTCAAATTCCCCTTAATTCAGAAAGTTATCACTCAAGCTACTTAATACCACTACCAAAACCGTCTCTCCAGACTTAACAATCACTTTGATATCCATAAAAATAAAAAAACTGAATTTACTTTGCAAAACGTTTTTTAAATTCGATCTAACAACGCAGTATATGAACATTGCATTAGGAAAAACACAACCCCTTCAAAACCGCGTTACAGACAAATATCAGGTAATAAACAAATATACCACACAAATCAATAACAAATTCATTTACCACAAATAGGAAACTAATTTTTAAAATGCTTTTGGTAATAATGGTCTTTCATTTCAAGTACCTTCATGTTAATATGTAATATATATATTAAACAATTTGCAAAAAAAACTTTATTGTTTTTAAGATTGTTTTTGGCCAGTAAATCTTCCTTACCAACATTCATTATTCTTTATTCATCAACAATACTTCAAATTTTCAATAGTTAGTTGCGCTCTGACTTCTAGCTATTCAGTTAACAAGCAAACATAATCCCTTTAAAAATTTAATTTTAATAATTTCATTAACTGATAAATGGTAACTAAATTGTTGAATTTATTATTCCAGGTTGCATCTTGCAGCTGTTACAAGGAAACAGGGAATTGTATGGACGAGACGGCTATTTCCCATATTTCTCCTCAACAAACCAATCAGTCCGTATTTACTTCGCTGCTTTCTTTGAGGAATTCTCTCAGTACATCTGCATTAACATATCCCTTATGACTCCACCATTTTTTCCCAGTTTCAGTGTCCCGATTTAATGTTTATTCTTTTCTCTAATTCTAGCTCGCTCATTTCCACACACCAACAAGAATGCACGGCACTCATTACCATCGTCAAGCGTCAGCGCGAATACTGCTGTTTATATAGTACTCGCCTTGGCGCGATCTGATGGTCGGTTCTGGAACTAAATTTTGAGACGTCGTTTATTAAGTTTGATAGATGGTTTACACTACGACCTGCGCCAACTGTGGCAGCAACCACGCCACCTGCTATGGTGGATGATTCAGTTTTCCACTAACAGGTGCCATCCATCAACCAGAAATACTCGACCAACAGAAGGAACTACGCGCCCATGGAAAAGGGCAACTGATCATCCCTGCTACCCAGCGCACTCGAGCCACCAATCACCAACCAATCAAGATCACCACCGCAGGACAAGAATGCGAAGGAATCAACCACAAACTCGACGATACTGCAGCTACGACAGCCGTGAAGACCGGTTGGGATAATAGTTCCAATGTTAAACTTGCATCAGACTCCTCTTACTACAATTCTAGAAGGATAGCCAACATGAAGATAAATCTCTAGTGAAGCTATGTGTTAACAGACCTGGTGATGGAGTAAATGTCGAAAGACAAGCACTCTCCCATACTCTGCTCAAAGGAGCAGTAACTGGCTATGGTGGGTGCGTTATGGTCCTTCACTGGAATTTTGCTATTCCATAAAAGACTGTGCAAAAATTTCTTCCAAATTGATTCCTGCTGGTAAGTTATTCATCAATGGAACGGTTTACAGCAATATATATATATTCATTTTCAGTTCCTAAAGAAGTGTCAGAGAATACATACCTTAATTTTGTCCGCAGCAATATTTGGATTAACCAAGGTTTCTTTCAACAAAGAGCGAGCGACATTCTCCGTAGGCAGTCGGCAAATAACTTGCAAGTAAGAAGGTCGGGGGGTCCTGATGTGATTATTACATTTTATTCTGAGTTAATTCGTCACAGCAACCACCCAATATGATTTCTTGAAAATGTTAATTCTTCCAAAAGACATAACTGAAATCATCTTATTTGAGTCACAGATGCTTCTGAATAAAGCTTTCTTTACTATGGGAGAACTGGAGCAGTACTAAGGACTACTTTAAAGAGGATTCAGATTTGAGAACTGTGTTTTCATCGCCAATCGTTCGTTATTTCTTGAACAGTAGTGTCTCAGTGTATTCTGATTCTGTAAGAAAAGTTTGTCAGCCATTTAGAGCTGATTTGATGGCAAGAGCTCACCTATAGTTTCAGTGGATGCCAAGACACTGTGCGTGAGCAGTGTGTAACGTTGGCAGCACTGGGTGCACCCTTCTCGAGCAGTTGACGTGTTTCCCTCTGTCGCAGGTCCGAGCTTAGCGGACTAGCCCAGCCTGCTCACTTTGCAAGTCTAATGGTTCCGGTTGGCTGTTGTGGGGTAACGATGCGGCTACCACCTAATTGCACTAATTATGGGATTATGCTGACATCGCATTCCCAGAAATTTTCGTCAATCTAGCAACGTTTACAAAATATGTACGCAGCGTACAGGAAGCTACGTATCTTAGAGAAGAAAACTTCAGCGAAACATATTTGAACTTCTTTCAAGATAATTGAATGCAAAAAATAATTGTGTATTCTTTATCCAAGACAGGTCGATATGAAGAAAGCAGTAAACTTGAGAAGTTATGTTAGAGCAACGTGATTTTCATTAGATTCACAGTATGCTGTTCATAATAAGAAGACTATTGTGGTGAGCGTAAGGTTCACGTTCTTACCGGGCATTCGGGAGGCTTGGGTTCGATCCACAGTGTGACCTCCAAGATTACTTTTTTCCATGGTTTCTCGAATGGATTCCAAGATGAATCCTTCAAAAGCATTTGGCCGATTTTGTTTTCTTGACGACAATAACATACCGTCTCAACTGATCAGTCACAAAGCCATAATTAAAATAGCCATACCTCAAACCTCTGTTTAAAAAATTCATATCCCTTTTTTTTAAATATATCATTTTGTTAAAGTTTGATCAACACGATTTTTAGTCTCTAAGCTGTTTAAACATATCACGTGGAAGTTTCGTATCGTGAACTGTTAATAATTTATTATCAGAAGTGTTATTGCGACAGCAAGATCGTCAGAGATTTATTTGAGTACAGTTAAGACTAACCCACACACCAGGAACGAAGACTCTGGGAAACTGATGGGGTTGGCAAATAATTTCTTTGATAAACAGTTACAGAAAGGATGAAGTTTTTTTTAGTTTTTGTATAAAGAAACAAAACATTGTAGTAAAAACTCCCATTCTTCTACATTTGAATTTTAAAGTTTAACAAAATTACTTCTACGAAGCCGTTTACGTAATGGAAAATTTGATATTTATCTTGTAACGGGACAGTTTATCGCAAGTGACGTGTTTACAATCTTTGCATCTTTCGGGACAAATCCTGTGAGGTTCCGTGTGACAGTCCGTTTTAGCGAGCAGCGTGCTAGGGTCCGGCCGCCTGGGGCGTAGCCGATACAGGGTAAGATGTTCCTGAGTAGGCCATGCAAGTGATTGGCTATACTTGCTTTCTCAAGAAATCATATTCTTCCTACATCTCTCCTGTCTCAGGGATGGCATTTGAGGATTCATCCGTAGTACAGGGTCTATCAAAGATGTTCTGTAATTATCCACAGTTTGGAGAAGTGTTTTAGCTTTAAGTTCCTTAAGGGTTTCATCTGATCTTTTCTGTCTTCTTAGGAAATACTTATCAAAACAAGTTTAGTAGAGACAATGCTTTCATTATGGTTGCCGACATCAGGAACTGATACGCACCAGAAGAAGACGAAGACTGAAAGACTGAATGTGTGTAAACGGATATATGTGATTCAAGTCAAACACCATAATCCGGTACGGTCTTTCATCTCTGTGGATAAGGGCCATACGAACCTTTGCACGTGACATAAGTAAGAGTTTCAACAATCATTGCCGCTATATATCTCTGTCTGACAGAAAACAAATTCGTCACGACTGCTTGAAGATTCGATTACCCCATAAGTCGACTGTGTTCCCAGCGAGGAAAATTTCTAGAAATTTCTGCTAGTATGTGAAACCACGCTCTCCGAAACCACGTGGACTAACCGAAACTGTTCTGAGTTTCTGTCAAGCTGCGATTAGCGAAGAAGAATCCAGGAGGGGTAGTAACAGAGGGAACAGTAGAGCGAGATATCATTGCATTCTGATGCAGCGTAAGGCGTGGACACTCCAGTCCAATTCCGACTGAGATGTGGGAGAACAATCGAGCTAAGCAGAGAGAGTCCACTGCGGCTAGAGTCCCTGGCAGTCCGAATTGTTCCAAGGAAAGTGTCACACATCACTTTCACCGTGCAATCAACACCAAGGGGTCGAAATGTCTGATTTTATTCGGAGTACGAACACCGTATAGCTTCCAGCACTATGTAACATTTCACCTCCAGCACCAAGAAGATCAAAAGCTCTCCTAAAGGGCTTGAAAAATATTCTGACGAACCCTCAGCTGCCTATACATCAAGACATTACTCAAGCAAATCAATGCTTGAAATCAAGGAAATCACCTTGGCGCACAGCAATCAACATTACAGAGTCCTCTTTCAACAACAACAAGCTGTAGATAAGTCAATGGGAGCCAATAAACATCTAGTTGATGATCTTTCAGGACGGTTACAAGCATTCGATCTCCCCAGACGGCAAATGGAGAACCATCACTGGGATTCGAACAGGACAAGGCAGATGCGGCTACTTATAACACAAATAGGGCTGGATCAGTTCTGAAAATTGCTTAAAAGAATCCCCCACATAAGTTCTGACTGTTCTCTTCGAGTCTACAAAGGATCAATAGCGGAAATAAATGATGTGTCGATCAGTGCAGTTGACCGGATAAAAACATTAGATTTAGACATATAAAATTGTACAAGCAATTGTAAACATCTGTACTCACCTTTTGTGTATCTTTTTAAATATCATATGATAAATAAATAAATGAAATTTCACAGGAAAGCGAGATCACTGCTACCATGGCGAAAACATACTTGCCTCCAGGCACGATGGTAATGTAACATGTAACATTGAAACTGTCCATAAAACACGCCTGTACGTGTCCCGACCTTATTAACTTTTGGTAATTGTGTAGTTCATTTGTCTGGTTCCTTTTCGAGCCTAGCATATAAATGTGTTTTTCTTTAATAAGAGTTAATTAATGTCACATTTTGGAAACAAAACAAATTTGTTAAAGAGCTTTTTTTATATTTCTAATGCTCAGTTAATTCATAATCCCAGACAAATTTTGATTAGTAAATTTTTACAAATAATTAATTTAAATTATACATTAATTATTGTTTACCCCTCTTACTATATATTAAATTTCAAAACATTGCGGTTCAGAAGTAGAATGCATTCGTCTACGATAATTTTCCTTAAAAATTGTTTAATAATGTTGCTAACGTCAGCAAATTTTGTAAATATGCCGTAAAATGTCTCACAGAAAAGTGGTAATAAATTACATACTAAACACTGGTTTTGGTAAACATTTCGTCTGCAGTAATTTACACCTGAGCTTGGCTGTTAACAATATTTCACTTGCTTTGATTAGTAACACTAACGATTTGAAAATTATATAATTGACTTCTATCGTGGTCTACACAAACTAAGCGCTATATTGTTTCCAAAGTGGTAACGTAACAGTGGCGTTGCAGTTGGCATTGTCTGTGTCCTATTTTCCCAATGAGATATTATATTAAAGGATTCAATACATTTTTCCAATGGTGCATTGATCTCCTGATGAGTGCATATTCATGAGGCTAAGCAGAACGAAAATAATTGTTAATATTGTATTTAATGTATGCGAATAATTATTAGAGTGATTGTACGACGGATTTTTTCGTTTTCAATGCTTATGCTGAAGTTCACCTAGAGATTATGAGTATTGCATGGAGGATAACAGCATTCACAAGCTGGAACTCGATTTCAGCTATAAGGAACTGGAAAAAAATTTGTCTAGTACGTAAGGAAATTAATGAAAAATTTACCTAAAACAGTGAAATAATTAAATTTTTTAGAGACAAAAGTAGGTGGCAGAAGAAATGGCACAGAGAGGCTTTAAGATAAAAAAAAAAAAACAAGAAATGGGAAAATATCTGTGTTGGTAAATAGCAACTGGAGCCTATGCTTCATCACAATTATAAGATTTCCAGTCGGAGGGGAGAATGGCATCGTTAATGTGTGGCTGGCTGCCATAGTGATCCCTATCAAATTAATGATTTTTCTAAATTTACTCCACCACCAAATTTTGCAAAGTGTCATTTAACATTAATTTTGTTTACGTTCTAATGCATTCTTCTGAGACTGACTAAAGATATTTACGTAATATGGCTTCACCGCATAGTTGATGTTTCACCTATTTTTTCATATCTTCTGTATGTTTTCTTTTCTTATACTATCAGTGTAAACGAAATGGGGCAATGATTATGCTTTGTTAAATTGTTTCTCTCTCCACATCGCTTGCTTTAATCAGAAGTTGGATTCTTTGAACGCAATTATTCGGCCATATTAGCAGTGACAATAACAACAGGTGAATTTCTCTTTCACTCCAAAGTCTGTTCCAGAGACTCGCTGTTAATGGACGTGTCTCTCTTAGTTGCTATGGTGAGAGATTGAATATGGCTCTTTTAGAAATGTGGCAGGAAGGATTCTAGTCGGCAGAGATAAAGCCGCTTGATGTGTCACATCTGCATCTCCCTTTGTTCGTTAAACAGACTCATTAACTCAACTGTAATTTTGCAACCGAGAATCCTTTTTGTCGTGTTAATCACGTTTACACGTGTAAATGGACTGTTATGTAGACTTCCAACGAAATTGTGATTGTATTTCTTTTATGATATTAAAAAAGCAAATTCAGTTTTTTATACCTTTAATAATTTTTACATGATCACAATTTTATATTATTGCCTATAATTCATTTCAGACATATTCAGTACTTCATTTGAGTCAATAGATCTTTCTTTGACGAGGCAACATACGCGAAATAACTTCATACTAGGAATAAATTATACTATTGGTGAGGTTATTGAATAGACGAATCTATCAGCGAGTTTACCCCCTTCACTAAAATTCGTTTTTTTTTTTTTGTTATTTGTTACTTTATATAAATCCATCATTACTCCAGAAAATTAAGTTTATTTATCTGTAAACCGCTTTGGTCATTAAAATGTATTACATTCATGCTATTTCGGTATTTTTGTCTTTCTGGGACAACGTCTAGTAAAGATATTTGCGCCTTGGGATCTAGCCGAGAGCTATTGCCTTGAAATACTAATTAAAATCTAGTTTGTTAGTAGACGGATATCGTGTTCGAAACACGGCTCAATCTTAAAAGACCTCAGACTATGACTTTGTATTTTAAAAATCTACGTAGCGACTAGAAGGTCTGCTAGATTTGTCTCTGGAAATTACAGCAGAACGCAATCAGCGATTGATATGGTAAAGGAGCTGGAATGGGATTCACTGGAAGAAAGGAATGGGGTGAAATACAGCTGGGAATGTACAAGGAATATATTGGCGATGAGGCATGGAAAAATATTAGTGGAAGAATTAAAAGTTGTACATCGAAGGGAAAATATGGATATGATCACAAGCTGGCACTTGATTTGAGGCATTATGGTGTGGAAATTTTTTTTCGTATGTAAGGCAGTAATTTACCAAGGAAATGATGAATAATTTTCCAAAAATTCTGAAAGAATTTAAAGTTGAAATTCATAGAGAGCAAAAGTGGGCTGGTAGAAGAAAGGGTGGAACACGCAGGAAAATTGCCACCTGAGCGTTCTCTCTTTCGAAATTAAATAAGTTAATTAAATTAAAATTAATCAATTTCTGGCGTAAAAGAGCACTTAAGGTTCAAAGAATGACTGCTGAAAAATATTCCGTCTCTTTTCCTGCAAGGTAACCTAAAGAAGTTTCTGGCACTGATTTGTTAATCACAGGTTGCGATTTTCCGTTAAGCACGTACGGCTACAATGATTTCTGACACTGTGCTGGATTACATTTTAAATTCATAACGTGTATAAAGTCACTTTTATAGGTTAAAAAAAAAACTTCAAATAAACGTAAAGAACGATATTTGTTTCTGAAAAAATCTTCAGTGGCAACGAAAGAACCTAGCTAACATAATATACCATTTTTAACATTTGTTTAAAGCACAAGAATTCATGCAACATGTCGACAGTTAAACTACCGGTACTTCCAAAACTTGTCTTGCACGACAACACAAGGAGTACATTAATTACGAGGAAAATAATTGCGAGTAACGGGTGCTTGGTAAATAAATATTAAACAGACCATTACAAAACGTGTTGTTTTAAACACATCCACTGTTTTTACGTACAAAGTATATCATCACGTAAGATAGTTTTGAAATTAAAGTCATGTAAAGTTGTCAGACGTTTCCTCCTGTGCATTTTACTAACGTTTTTTCAAAAATTCGTTTTTACTGTACAGTGACCAGTTTCCGTTTGTCAACTAATGTAATAAAATCACATATTTTCAAAAAATATCATTCACTTTTACGTCTTACCTGAAGTAATATTTTATTCGGTAATGCAGTGTAATCTTATCTCCTTCTACGTTTGTTGTATACGATAAATATATAGTTAAACTTACGAAGGAACTTATAGTTTATATTACGAGATAATATTAAATAAAATTATAATTTTTGTCTTTTATTATTAATGGAAAACTTTTTCCTCACTGATTGTTGCGGAATAGGTTCTGACTATGAACTTCTCACAAGTCGAAGTTTTTCCACACAGTGAAAAGTAGTATGGGAATAATGATGCTTACACCGCCCATCGAAGAAAGTTACAATGTGTTCGTACTTCGTAAAGTGGACTCCGGTTTACCATAAACAACAATGGACTTAAGCAGGCGCCTCGGGCGACTTTGTCGCGGCTTAATTTAAGCCAAGTTGGCGAATTTTCTGATTTCCGAAAGCTCTTCATGTAGTTGACAACATCGACGAAAATTATCCTGCTAGCGAAGCATGGAGCTGTAAAGCTGTGTTCGCGATGAAACTCATTTAAGTGGATTAATCGGGGAATTAACTACTCTCTGGATTGGAAGTTTCCGCGTGAGATAAGGCTGCTGTAGTAGCAGAAGAAGAGGCGGTTAAATTTCTCAAAGCTCGTCATTAGTTCTAGCCAGTTAAACATACTGCTAACAATCACACTGAAGTCATGGTTCATTTCGCAACTCTCTTCAACCGACACTTTGAAAAAACCTCCTCGTCCGTCCTTTCAATACTATAACAACAGAATTACTTCTCAGCTATCCGGGGATGCTATCAAACAATTTAATCCAATTAATGCGTCTTCGACGTTCATTTCCATTGTCCTGTTTGTTATGTTTCTTCTTCTACTCCCACTTTCATGGATTATAGTCTCACATCACGAAAGTGAATCCTTGTGTATTAAATTGTAGTGATGATTTCGGAATTATCTTTCCATTCATCCTTCGTATGTACTGTACAATGTATCTATCATTTTATGTATCTTATTTGTTGGATTGTGTATATGTAGGTCCGACCTGATATTTCTGCTAAGTTGTTTGGAAGCAAAAATTTAATTTCTGTTGTCTTTATTGTTTGCGTAACTGCTGTATTCATTTCCCATTTCTCACATCATCATACATTAGTTTTTGCATCTGATGTGATGTTTTACTAAATAACCAATTGTCTTATTTTTTGTTTCATTGATTCTATGTCGTTTTCTATTTTTTAAACACGTGATTTCATAGTTATTGCACCATAGTTTTTACATTTGACTACTTGTGTTTCTTACAGGTTGTAACATAACAAGCGTCTGCGCCAGGTGTCGGCAGCAGACGACGCTTGTTAACGATGTATTATCTTTGAATATAGTGAGTCAGTCTGTCTCTGCCCGCCGAACGAGATTGTTCGCGCGGAGGCACATTTCGGCCTAACAGTTTGGAAATTGTTACAGACTCAAATAAAGTAATAAAGTGATTTATATAAGCGTGTGATGAATAGAATTTGTGATTCGGAAGAGAACATTTTTCTTAAAATGGCTACATGTGGTGAGAGGAACTTTAATCAATGTGGTAGATCATTTGTTGTAGAAACTCTTTATCCTACGAACTTGTAATCTTCGGCGAAGTTCGATTACTTATCTAAAATCTCATATTTGGTGGTGGTATTTTTCCGTTGACAATAAAGTCACCTTGTGTGAAGTTGCATATAAACTGTTGAACTGTTCTTTTTATTTAGTGAACCCAACGCTCGAAATTTACCTAAACCTGGCGACCGCGGCATAAGAACCTTTTTTATCTGTTTAATGAACTTATTTGTGTTTCTAAGTAAGTGACTGTGGGCTCCAAATCAGTATTCAAAATATAGCCCAACATAAAGCATTTTTGTAGCCTTGCAAGGTATGTGAGTATGATACTTCTATAAACGTATTTATTACAGATTTGGGAATGCGGAGTTGTAACATGCCTCGTAATATTATTAAAATTGAGTCTATATGCTTAACATTTACCAAAGAACTGAAAAAGTGCCATAGAAATACCGGGAAAAATGTGATCCCACACAATACTAGGAGGCATCCCATGAATTTTCTCTCTTCAGTAATATATCACGTGAGAACTATTTCTGTATCGGAGATTTTAAAAAAAGGGCCACTTTGCAACGGTTAATAAAAATGTTTGTATTCAACTGCGTAAGTATAGCCTGCTCAAATTTTACCGGACCATTTTTTAGATTAACCTCAAAACTTTATTGCTTTTTAAAAACTCCGCTGTTTCTCCATCTATGATAGACCTCTAGCGCCTGTACGAAATACGTTGGAGAATTCACATTTTCCCAGAATTTTAGACACAAAACCCAATATCGTATTTAGAATTTTGGAAAATTATATTCCGGGTAGATTTTTATATAAATAAAGGAGGTTGGAAAAAATTCTATGCAAACATGTTTAGAGTTAATCACAAAATTGTTGGCGCTGGCAGTGTAGAGGCTAGCACACTGTCCTCACATTGTAAGGGACATCGGATCGAGTTTGGCATTGATGGTTTTAATTAAGTTTCCAGTGACATTACTGAATCCTGATACAGTAGTTAGTACAATATAAATTGAGCTGGTCTAATGGTCGCAGAGACCAAAATCTATAATTATAAAAAATATATATTTATTTTTCATTTAACAATAAGAAACCTGCGGCAGCCAAAGTTTCTTGATTTTAAACCACTTGTCATTGTTTCTATCTCGAAAACGATATTACGAAGGAATTTGAAACTTGTCCCCAATGTTGATCACATCCTTAATTTTAAAGGCAAATACTAATAATAGTTACACCTAATACAGTTTCTAAGTTAGAGCAAAAGAATTAAGTGTTTTTATTTTGATGTTACTTTGTCATCTATTACTTCTATGTTATTTAAAAGTGCTCTCAATAGAAAGTTCATTTTATATTAATACACCTGCAATGAGTTTTATTGGAAACGAACGGTTGCACTAGCGATGTTTAGAGACATGGATTAGAGTGCACTGATTAATCTGAAAACGTGTAAAGCATTAATTTTTGTAGCAAGCGGCTAGCTTCTGATATGACACGTACAAGATACCAGTTAAAGTCATCTGTGTATGGTACCCTAACTTCGAAAATTTCGACTCCCATTTATCCGGTTATTTCCGTTTATCGCTTCGCTCAGTTGTTGGTGATAACGATTTCAGATCATAATTTTGTTGTTTTTTGGGCTTTAGGCTCCGTCGACAACGTGATAATTTGCGCCGTAAGGTTGTAATCGACCCAGTGTCTCCTGAAACGTTCTGATTGAAGTCTGATAAGTTAGCTCAGTTTATAATAACTATACCAAAGGATACAGTATATTAAAAATATTTAATGCTTATATCTCTTGCCATCAGACCTCACCGCTCTTTGTTCAATATGCCCTAGTGGTGCCAAGTTATTACGTAAATAACAGCAACCGAGACCTGACACATCTTTCAGTGTAATACTGGTCGTGAACATATTTTAGGCAGAAATTAATGAAGTCTTCTCTAAGTAATATACTACTTTCTGCGTTTGAGATCCGAAATTTCTCCATAACAATTTTGAAATTAACTTAAACATGTTTGAGTGCATACTACGTACTGTCATAGCTCTTACTTTTATTTTTTACAGAAAAATTAGTTTGTACGCTTGTATACTGTGAAGAAACAATACTAATATCTTGTTCTATGTCTTCACCCTCTTCTGTACTTTTCTATTTTCAGTTTTTAAGAGAATCAACTGTTGTTAAGCTGAAACTATTGTCCAGGTTGTATTCAATTACGCGCCATATCGGTATGAGGAATACTTTGTGAGACTATACATATTTAGCATAATCCAGAGGAGTAGCACAGGGTTGGAGAACCAGTGCAGTGTTAGATATACATCTTACAAGTCCTTTAAGTTGCGGCTGTGTGGTAACTCAAAAATACATTTTAAATGTTCTGTCCAAATATATGCTTCATTATAAAGCGAAATTAACATTAGCAAGGATTTATTAATGAAGAGCTTCCAGGTAATAGCACAAATGTGTAAGCGAGAAACTAAATATGACATTTCATTCCAATGGCATAAATTCGTTTGACAAACTATTACAAGTATTATTATTTGGAACATTAAATTTAAGAGCCAACTTTATGTCGATGATGTGTGGAAGACTGACAATGCTTAAATACCTTACTGAGCGTCTTTAATTCCATGAAGGTGAGATTAATTAACTTGTGAATTAATTGAAGAGTGAATATTTTATATAAAGTTCTCAAATTAAAAGACATCGTACTTCATTTTGGTCAAAATAAATTATATAACCACTCGTAAATTGTTCTCAGTAATTCATTTATGTTAGAAGAAGTATGTTAGGAGTACTGTGAATGCTAAACAACCTCTTAATCTTGTATACGTAAACCAAATGCTCAAGGGGTCTCAATGTTACTGAATTTTCAGTAGACATAGTTATTACCAACATGTACAACTTACCTTGCTTAATATATATCTCCGAGTTTTGTTGCACTTTTTTTCCTCTCTATTTTCTTATTAAATTAACTAAAACTGCTTTTCAAAGTTTTTCCTGTATTTGTTTTCACAATATTTTATGAAACTATAAACAGTGATCTAAAATAGAGTGAGTAGAATTTTAGTGCAAATAAATAGTTTCTAGTTTCAAAATGTAAATTAAATATCTTTTAATTCATTTTTATATTGTATGTTCTGTGTGAATGTAAATGGTACCTAAATTATTGTTTTATAAGAATAATAGTCTTTTTCAGATTAATTGCATTTTTATGTTTTTTTGTGTATGTTATTAAATAGTCCATCCTTTTTCATTTAAATTATTCTCTACCTTATTTACCACGATAATAATTTAATTTAATTTATTTGCAATGGAGCACAGGCTCCGGTGGCAATTTCCCTACACACCCATCTTCCCCCTATCCTGCACCCACCTACATTTGCCCTCTACAAATTTTATCTTTAAATTCTTTCAAAGTTTTCGGTAAATTATTCATCATTTCTATTGGTAACTCATTACAATCCCTGACACTAAAAAAGAGAATCTTCCCACACCCTTGTGCCTGAAATCGAGTGCCAGCTTGTGGTCATGGTAATCTTTTCCCATCCATGCACTACTTTTCATACCTATTGCAATATCTTTCCATGCCTCATCGCCAGTATATTCCCTGTACACTCTCATGACCCTCCTCATCCTCCTCCTGTCTTTCAATGAATCCCATTTCAGCCCCTTTATCATATCCGTCACTGATTGCATTCTGCGATAATTTCCAGAAACAAATCTAGCAGCCCTTCTTTGCACCCTCTCCAACTCCTGTATTTAATACGTAAAATGAGGGTCCCATACTACACTACCATATTCGACCAATGGTCTTACCAAAGTTTTGTAACCCAATTCCTTTACTTCTCCCGTACATCCCCTCATCACTCTCTCCAACAAGTGCAGAACTTTGAAAACTTTTCCTACCACCTGTCTAATGTGTCCAGCCCAGTTAAGCTTGTTATCAAAAGTAATGCCAAGATATTTACATTTCAAGTCTTCAGCAAGCAATTCTTTCCCCACCTTATATTCATAATTAACCTTTTGTTTTTTATTTATGTATCTAATAAGCTGACTCTTCTTTGCATGTATCTTCATTCCATGTTTACCAACCCAGCTAGATATCCTGTCCAGATCACCCTGCAACTGTTTACAATCCTCTATCGTTTTGATTCTTTTATACAGCATTATGTCATCTGCAAACAATCTAATTTCAGATAGTAAACAATCAACACAATTATTCATTAGAATAATGAATAGCAATGGTCCCAATACACTACCCTGTGGCACACCCATTTTTACTTCTACTTCTTTTGATACTACATTTCCTACCCTAACTTTCTGTTTTGTACATTTTAAAAATTGTTCTAGCCAGCAAATCACTTTCTCATCCACTCCAATGGTTTTTACCTTATTTACTACCATTTTATGGCTTACTCTGTCAAACGCCTTTGACAGATCTAGTGCTACACTATCAATTTGGCCTCCCTTGTCCATTTCATCTGAAATATCTTACATATATCCCACCAACTGAGATTCGCATGAATATCCTTGCCTGAACTATGTTGCCTGCTTGAAAACCACTTACGTTCCTCACATATATTTCTGATGTGGTTGCATATCAATCTTTCCATTAATTTACCTACCACTGATGTCAAACTGATTGGCCTGTAATTCTCAACTCTATTTCTCACCCCTCCTTTATGTACCGGTACTACTATTGCACTTTTCCAGTCCTGTGGTAAGCAGCAAGTATCCAGACTCAAGATATGCTATACATACCTGTGCAATCAAAAAACAAGCAAATTTGTTTAATTTAAAAAACATAATTAACTAAGAGCCAAACAAATCAATCTCTATCGATATGTTTGTATATCAACACAATTATATATGTAAAAATATCAACGTCCGTTGAGGACTGGAGTATGGTGCTATGGAAATAATTTGTGTGTATCCGAAAACGCCAACCATCTATGCAGCCTGCTGCGGTTTATTCGCCTGCTAAACTGTCTTTCAGCTCCGGTCTATACATAATTATTTTTTGGTAATTATCATTCCATCAAGAAATAAGCATGAAACCATTGAAAAAAATGTTTATGCAAATGTGGAAATTAGAACAGACTCACTCATTCTTTAGCAATAAGGAAAGTAACAGAAAGCTGACGTCCTGTGTGAAGAGATCAGAACAGAAATATTGTTTGAAAAATTAGATAAATAAATATTTATCTTGTCTTCCCGGTGTAGAGAACAGGAATTAAAGGTAGTTTCCTTTTTTCCTGTTCATACGATCTTTTTGTTCAAAATGTTCTACTCATTCTCATACTGTGCGAAAATTTATGGTACACGCGTTTAAATGACAACATGAAATTAATTTTTTTTATACTGTATTGGTATCCTGTAACACCTTATGCCGTGAAATACTTTTTTAATAACCTCCGCGAATGAAAGACTCAGAGAAGGAAGAAAAAATTATTTTGGCTCTATGAAAGAACAGAAAGCAGAATGTTGGATCATAAATTATCCTCAACAAAGTTTTGTTTACTGCAATTCACGAACGAAGACATCCAGAAATTCTCAGTTAAAACTTTGCATTTTAACTGGGAATGTCTGGAAGTCTTCGTTCGTGAACTGATATCGATTATTTTTAATATTGTTTTTATCCAATCCAAGAACTAGTCTTTGCTGTTAGTACTACCACCTGTGTTTATACATGTTTTTTTTATTTAATTGCGAACATGTTATAGTTACCGAAGAGCACAGTGAATAATGTTTCATTAGTGTAAGAATGATAAAATATCGAGGCAGGTACTGAATCGAAGAAAGTGCGAGTTTGAGATCCCATATCAGTCCTCGTTGAAGCATACTCCCAGGCAGCAGGTAAATCTTCTCTGTTGGATAGACTCAAATGCAACATGGAATTCGGGAAGGAGTTTATACCAGATTGAAGTCAGTCATTTGAACAGGAACGTACGTTTATTTTGCAGTGAGCAGATATACAAGCAAGAGTAACGCTCGAGCGAGACGTCAGACTGCACGGGGAATGGTCTAAAGGAGTTCAGCGACCAATCACTAGTCCCAGGACTACTGTGCATACGTCATACACCCCGTGCAGCCCGAGCGCTCTCGACGGCATTCACACAAACTAGTGTAATACAATTTAAACAAATGTCTTCGAAAACACGAATAAGAGATAGGAATTTGGGTCACCAGGGAAGTTCGAGGTAACAAGGATAGAGGAAATTATGGGAGATACAAATTTTTTCTTCTTCTGGAAGCAATCGCCTCCGAAGGGAAAAACAGATATTTTTATGGAAATAATAACTATTTAAATTATCTCTTAAAAATACGTCAATAGCTAGGCAAAAGCAGTTTTTAAAAAATTCAACATGACAAATTATTCACTTTGTTTTGCTTAAACATTAATAGGATGTACTTTCTGTGATATCACGCTCGAGTCGTTAGTACAAGAGCGTCTGATTTTTTTGTTCTTTTTCTAAAACATCGGAAGATCTGTAGCTGAGGATCTTACACAATTCATAGGACGCGTTCTTTGTACAATCACTTCGATCACTCAAAAAGATTAACTGGCTTGCTAAACATAATAATAATAATAATCATAATAATATTTATTAATATATATTAAAAACAAACTTACAATAGCCTCTGATTTTTCTTATTTTTTTAATTTTTAATATTTCTCACTTGTTTGTGTGTTGTTGTATTTTCGTTTTCTGTAACATTCAAAGCGTCTATTTGTATGACAATTTTACAAATCGTAAAACACAATCACGTGTGCTTTAAATTTGCGCACAAAATATACATTACTTCGCACATATTTTTTTTTTTTTTTATCTTCAGTGTTAAGGTTTCACAATTCCGTCGAAGCCTTTTGCTGTACAAAATACTACAAACACTAAAAAATCTACCTGAAGTTCTCTTTCAGTAAATTCCTTTTAATTTTCACAGTCACTCGAGCTTTTATGAACTAGTTGAAGTTTTTTTTTTTTTCATACACATTTATTTTATAATTGATACCACTAACAAAGATTTGGAAAGACGCGAAAAGAATGTTGTCTTGACACAAAAGAGGAATGTGCAAATAGAAGGAAATTATGGTTTTGAAACTGTTTTAACAGGAGGAAATCGTTGTTACTGGGTATCTCAGTCAAGGGCACTTACCATTAAAATATAGATTAAAGAAAATTCATTTCTTAATACTAATTCTCAAACGACAAAGAAATGGAAACAAATGAAAAATATAAATACGTTTTACAGACATTTCTATGAAAATATTTTGATTTTTTTGTGAAATTTTTGAACACATTTTGTGTTCTAATTAATGTAAAAACAATATACCTAGTTTATGACCACCCTCTCTTACCAGGGTGCGAGGAAGAATTAAAATCTATAAGAGAAATAACATCCGAATCTTCACAAGAGTATATCACTCACGCAGTTTCTTTGATACGCTCTTGTACACAACAGCATTCAAAAGTCAACCATGGTGCACCTCGAATTCTGTGGCCACCATGGAAATACAAAAATTAGTACTGGCACAATAACATCCGCAATATAGTAGTTTGGTGACAAAAGTCTTTTCCTCTCAACCACAGTAGCCAGTCTTATGTCAAAATACTGAAATTTCTTCTTTTTTTAAAAAACCTTTCAATTTCTATATAATTAATACAATCGAAAAAACTGTATTATTTTGTAAATATTAAGAAAAAATGGGAAGATGATGAAAAAAAGTTGAAACATGGAAGAAGCTTTGGAGAGAAAAAAATTTGTAACATCTTCGTTAAACCACATAGAAAAACTTGGATTAAGAAAAATTCGTCTTAGAAATGATTGGCGACGAGACCCTGATGTGAACAGAGCTAGGACGTCCACACATCAAACCGCACCGCAAACCCTAGCCAACCACACCTCTCGCCTACAGCTTGTTTGAGCATTTCTTACCCCGTGTTGCGCCCTCGTTGGTACGAACCCTGATACTGTTTTTATTTTAAAAAATCTTTCAGTGTTCTGATGGTTTAGATATTTTTTTTTATTTATTTTTTTTACATTTGTTACTCTCTTCCATCCAATGAAAGGGCAATATCGTAATTTGTTTTACTAAACACTAGCGGACAGGTGGATTTCTAGGTACACAGAAGAGCAGTGCCCAGACTACGACACTGTCCCTAAGGAAAATGCAACGCCCGGTGGTTTGGTAACACTTTCGAGATTTGGCAACGTTTGTTTTGATTCACTAACACTCTACAGTCAACCAGAGTATCTTTGTGCCTGTCTGGGAGGCTCGAAACACTACAATGAACTGGCCCCTGATAACGTTTCGCCTACTCTCCTCAGTCTTCTTCGCCTCTGTGTCTACAGCCCGGTTAGAAAATAAGTGCGAAGAAGGGCTGGGAGCGGGCGGGCAGTGGTCGCCTACACGTGCCGCTTCATGTGCAGCGCCAGGTGGTCGGAGCGTGAGAAGCACCTGTCGCAGTGGCGGCATTTGAACGGCTTGGCGCCGGTGTGCTTGCGGTAGTGGCGCGTCAGCTCGTCCGACCGCGCGAACCTCCACTCGCAGCCGTCCCACGAGCACTTGTACGGCTTCTCCCCTGCAACACACAATCACACGTTCCCTCTATAGACAACTCTTATGCTCAATGTTAGTTATTATTACACAGACGCGTGGTACTGGGCGTCTGTGGCAGGAATTGAACTAAAAAAAAAAAGAACAAGATAATGAAGATAACAAGAAACACTGTCCCTTCGAAGCATGTGTTACTCGGCGGCAAGAAATTGAAATGGGTACAATCGTTTGTGTTTCTGGGAAGCAAGGTCACTACCAACGGAAAGATGGAGAGTGGACAATTGTATCATCAGATAAAGGATTTAATCTGGAGGTGGAATATAGGGAGGAAAGCGAAAATTCTACTCTATAAGGTATATTACCAGCCCATACTGACCTGGACTTGGACAGAGAGAGATATTAGCAGATTTCAGGCAGTAGAGACGTGATTTCTCAGAAGGATAGGGAATGTCACGAGGAAAGATAAAATCAGAAACGAAAATATAAGGGAGAGACAACAAGTTTAGAATAGATGTTAACAAGGAAAATACTTCAATGGATGGCGTATGTTATGAGGAAGAATGAGGGGAGGGTGCCGAAGGTAGTATTGCTGAACAACGGGAAGTATTTTTAAAGAACTATCGTGTCTGTCGCTACCAAGTACAATAAATGAAAGTAAAAAGTCTTCTTAAACTTTAAATGCCTTTCACTCAGAGGTCTATTCGTGCATACGTAGGAACAATTTTCACAACAACTGCAAGGAATACAGAGGTTAAATTTTCGGGGAAGACTTATATATTGCAGGCACAAACATTTATAAAGAATTGAGCATCCTTTAATTCGTTTAGAGGTTTTAGGTATATTTATATTAAAACTTTTGCTACAGTTTAATGCTTACAAAATTAAAATTAAGTTATAAATTCCATTTGTAATTATATTTTATTCCTTCTTCATATAATTAGAGATATTTATATACATTTAATGGTTGAAAATAATGAGAACAATATCTCTTATAATATTGCTGACCCAGGTGCCTCTGTCGGGAGAGGTCAACAAATATTAGAAGTAACCATACAAGTGTCATTTTCTCAGATAGGGTCAGCGTACTAAGTCATAAAAGAGAGAGTTTTTTATGTTGTATATTTTGGCCTTGCAGATATTTTAAAGTTAGTTGTGCATTTTCAGTTACATCCTCCATTAATAATTTAAAATTTTATACGTAATAGTATCAGAATTATAGGGCTATTTACTATGCAAAATTGCTATGTGTTTTAGCGTATAACTGCTGAACAGTGTGGTGTAACACGTCACATTTTGTCCACAAGTTCTTGTTGACCGAGTATGCCACGGCAAAGAGTGACGATCCACTACACCCAAATGTCTAACTGTGAAAGAGTTCGGAGAGTTGGCGTGTTTGAAATAGGTGCATCATATCGTGAAATCTCTCGAAGGATTGGCCGTAGTGCAACGTCAGCATACAGGCTTGTTACACAGTGGGTGAAAGAAGGCTCTAGTACTCCTAGACCAACCACAAGTGCTTACAGATGGACAACAGCTCGTGAAGACCGCTAATTTGTGTGGGTGGCTGTTGCTGGCAGACGGGTGACTGGAGGCCAGATCCAAGCAATGGTCACAGAGAGACTGATATCCCAGATGAAATTAAACCAATTGCTTGAAGCTGGGTTACTCTCTCTGACCCTTATGCAATGTGTTCAATTAACCTGATTTCATTGTCAGCATCGTCTAACCTGATATTATGCAAAACGCAAATGGACACCTGAAAGGCCACTGGTCTCATGATTCGAGGGCAAACAGTTTCGACAGCAGGACTGAGTTGGTAGTTGTTGAAGGCACAATGACAGCCCACCACTACTGTGAACTCATTGTGTTCACCATCCAAATCGCATCTTCCGACAAGATAATGCCCGTCCACATTGTGGGCCGACACATCACAAGCCTTGCGGGAGATTACGATCACAATTTGGACCGCGCGGTAACCAGATTTGTCCCCAGTATAGCATGTGTAAGATGCCAGGAGTAAAAACATTAGATCACTTGGTCACCCAGCACAAACTGTGCATCAACTGACTGCACAATACATGCAGCTGTAGAGAGACATGCCCCAAGAACACATCCGGAGACGTGTTGAATTAATGGGGGCAAGGATCCAAGATTTATAGATGCTCAAGGTATGCATTGCCGGTCCTGGCAGTGTAGTGGCTAGCGCGCTGGCCTCACATTGCAAGGGCCGGCGGTTCGAGTCCGGTCTCGGGCATGGGTGGTTTTAATTAAGTGTTGTGCTCGTCTTGTGTTGTCCTCACAGTAGTGTCCACAATATCATAGTTAATTTCTGATACAGCAGTTGCAATGTAAACAAATTGGAGCTGGCTAAATGGTCGAAAAGACCGAAGGCCAAATAAAAAAAGGTATTCTCATTTCTTACCGACAACTGTATCTAAAGCTAATAAACTTATCCTGATCTAATTTTGCTATCACTTCTTCTATGTATGACCCTGGAAATATTTATAGTTTCCTAAAACTTAACCTGTATGAGTGTTGCACATTTAATTTCCGCCAGTGTATATTTACAGGAACGGAAAAATCAATATTAAATGAATTAACCAAGTTAACAAATAAGACCCTATTCAGCACACTAAAAACACAAGAAACAACAACAAAACAGGAGAAATAATACATAAATATCACAGACAGAAAGTCGATCCCAGAAACAGATATATAATTTAACAGAATGTAAAACATACATAAAATAACAACAAAAAAACCTAGATTGGCAATCACAAACACAACAAAAGGGAGGAACAAAACCAGCTGTGTGTAGCATACATGTGTATATTGACAGTAAAACGATCACTATAACAATAAGTAAGGCTTGTAAAACAATGGTTTGAAGAATTTTCAATTGCAACTTCAATAAATAATTCTGCGAAGGTGTACAAAGTGATTTTCCAGACCAGTATATCAGGATTATCACTATATCTGTGAGAGCAATATAGTATATTATATATACTTGTAATAATATACATGTAAAAAGATACACTTTCAGCCTCGCACCACAAGCGCGAAACCCGCCTGAGAAATAATAAATAACATTCACTACAATATAGATGGAGTTTTATTTAGGAAATTTATTGTTTAACAACTGCGAACAATGGCCTATAGCCAGATTAAAACTATCAATAGTTTATGATAAATCCTGCTACTTATAATAAGCATTGGCATCAGGACCTTGTCCAAAGCACTGAGCATTAGAACTGGAACAATACTCGACCAACAAATAGGAGAGTATCAGGGCGGGTTTAGAAAAGGAAGGTCATGAGCGGACCAAGTCACGAATTTAAAGAATATACCCCGTCCGGGCATCGAGATTTGGGTTTTCCATGGTTTCCCAAATCACTCCAGGCAGATGCCGGAATGCTTCCTTCAAAAGGCCATGGCCGAATTCCTTCCCATTCCTTGCCCCCCATCCTTTCCCGTCTCTAAAAGACCTCGCTGTTAGAGAGACGTCAAGCAGATAAAATAAATAAAGAATATACTAATTAGAAAAATCAGAAATGTAAAATCCACTTTAATAAAACGCGCTGAACCTCAAGGGTGGACGTGACTTCGATAAATCGGAAACATTCGGCGAGTACGATGATACCCGAACAGATAGTTACGCTGGCCGCCGCTGCAGCGCTGAATGACTAATCAGGAAACTTCAAATGAATAACTGCACTGGCTTTATTTGAGGGAATGTTGTTAAAAGGAAGTGTAAATTTCAAATAAATAATTAAATTTAATTTTATTTGCAATTACATTGATAAAAGGAAGTGTAACTGCGATGCCCACTAAAAAGTAACTTTTTACTGCAGCTAGGAGAATGCAATAGCTGTTTCCTCTAAAAATTGTTAGTAAAATCTCAACACGCCAGAGATTTTGTTTTTTCCTTTGAAAATAATTGGTAGTTTCCGATATACGAGGGTGAGTCAAATTAAAACCTTAAATATGTAATAAAAAATCGAAATTTCGCGTCGCTATCCTGTAAGTTGGTAAGCGTGCTACAAGAAGCGTGCAGAATGGCCTGTAGGTGGCAGCTTAGTGCAGATGCACAAATACCGTCGGAGTATCAGTATAAAGATGGCTGCCCCACTTGAGACTTGCACCAGGAAAGAACAGCGTTCTGTTATTCGGTTTTTGAGTAGTGAAGATGTGAAACCTATTGCAATTCATCGAAGAATGACGGTTCAGTGCGGTGATGCATGTTTGTCACAGCAGCAAGTCTACGAATGGAGTAGGAAGTTCACAAATGGTGTGACTTAAGTGAGATGCTCCTCGTCCAGGTCAGGCACAACGAGTTGTGACTCCACAGAACATTGCAGCAGTTGAAGCCATAGTGATGGAAAACCGCCGAGTGATACTGAATGACATTGCAGCATGTTTAAAGATTAGTCATGTTTCGGCACACCACATTGTGCATGATGTGCTCCAGTTTCACAAAGTGTCTGCAAGATGGGTGCCACGGCATCTGACTCCTGAAATGAGAGAACGACATGTTGTTGCTTGTGAAGAACTTCTTCAGCGCTTTGAACGAGAAGGTGATGGCTTCCTTGCAAGAATCGTTACTGGGGATGAAACCTCGGTTCACTTCCACCAACCGGAAACGAAGAGAGCGAGCAAGGAATGGCGCCATTCCTCATCACCAAAACCAAAGAAGTTTCGAACAGAACCATCAGCAGGGAAGGTTATGCTGACTCTCTTTTGGGACGAAAAAGGCGTCATTTTGGAGCATTACATGCCTAGAGGGACCACTGTCACCAGTGCATCATACACAGATCTCCTAAAAAACATCTTCGGCTTACAATCAAATCAAAGCGACGTGGATTGCTGTCATCAGGTGTCCTTTTCAACATGACAATGCAAGGCCCCACATTGCCCGTACAACAGTTGCAACAATCACAGACCTGCATTCTGAGTGTCTTCCTCATCCACCATACTCACCAGACCTGGCCCCAAGTGATTTCCATATGTTTGGATCACTCAAAGAAGCAATGGAGGAAAGAAGTTCCGTTCTGATGAAGAGGTACGCCACGCGGTGCATGAATGATTGTGCGGACTACCAAAAGAATTTTTTTCTAAAGGAATTTATGCACTTTGTAAGCGCTGGAGGGCTTGCATTGAGCGTGGGGGAGATTATGTTGAAAAGTGATACAGCTTTGTACCACTTCTGCACAATAAATAATATTTTTAAAAAAATATTTAAGGTTTTCATTTGACTCACCCTCGTATTTAATTTCTACGGCAGCGATGCATATTTCCTATAGAGAGGTGGTGAAACTGTATTAATTATACTGTATGTACTATGCGACAAGTAGGACAACGAACAAGAGCAGCAGGTGGAATAGCTGATGCAGATACACGTCGTCAGGAGTATAATGTAATTACAACCTGGGTTTGAGGAGGGAAGACAGGTAGAGACACTCGCGCCGTGAGAGGGCGGGCCTTGCAGACAGACGGTTTTATTCAGCTAAAAACAACACCGCAACACCTCTAAACCATTCACACCTACATCAGCAGAATCTCGTTATTTATAAGGCTTTTCTGATAGCCCATTAATGAGGTAAATAATACTCGATGCTTTTTCAGACCCTGCTAACCACAGAGCGGTGAGGAGAAATCTGGAGGTGCAGTTATGGGGAGAGCATAAGGGTTTCGCTACTTAAGAAGAAACATAACGCAACATTTAAGCTAAATAGAATAAATTAGTTCACTGTGCTGCTTAAAACTAATTTCTGACCTTTCACTTCATATATTACGGTTGTTACTATCGTACATTTACATTACCAGCAAATATAAACTACGCTCTGGTGGCTCTATGGTTAAGTGGTTAAGACGTCTTACCTGAAATCGAAAGGTCCCCAGTTCGTATCCCTGGTTCAGCAGAGATTTTAGTATGCCCCTAACCCGACCATCAAATCCGGCACTAATGCTGTTTAATGTGAAGTAGAAAAGTACGCTTCCGTGGGTTGGATTGCACGTTAATCTGTAGGTCTCTTCTAGAGCTAAGAACCCTAGCTGTAACACGAATGTGTACACATTCAAAGTAAATTCAATCCCATAGAAGTCTTAACGTGATCATAATGGGCCCAAATGGACATACATTCATACGACGGCAATGAAAGGGAAACCTCAGTGTGTCTGGTAACTTCGCCAAAAAAAGTCAGTGGAGAAGAAATTCTTAAATGAGAACAGACGTTCTCCACCAGATGTAAATAGCATTAAAGGGTATTATTCAAACATTTTAAACGATGGGAATATCAGTAATCTTTGCAGGCATCCAGAAGATTCGCTGTAGGTAGATATAGAAGCGCACTACACACGCAGGTGGAGAAGTTAGTTATACCCTGTTCACTCTACACTGGCGACTCAAGGTCGCTTTCTCCTCGCCCCACTCCTCACCTCACCCCCACCTCCCGTCCCCACCCCCCTGAGTTGAATGCTGGGTCCAGGTACGCGAGTGTCAAATTTCCCCATCGCATGCAGGGGTAGGGGAAGCGAACTGGGGAAACAGCTATCTGACTTTGAGCAGCTCAGTTATCCGACGGGCGGTACTTAGGAAGTCGCTCAGTTGTCATGCAGTGATAGGAGACGCCCAGTTTCTGTTTATGTGGCGTGGTCAACTTAGAATTTTTCATGTAAAGATGTATGAACGTTGAAGCTATTTACCATCGTCTTCAGTATTTAGTCATTTGAAGCGCTTAAGAAATTGACTAAAACAACATAGCTGAGATATAATAAACATTCTGATAGAAAAAATCTGAATCTTTCAATAATATCACCACGGTATTAATAGCAATAATAACAGTATAACCGCAAGAGCGTAGTGACGATTTAAATTATACGCCGACCATGACAGGAGTAATTATCACTTGCGAATTACATTACAACCTCAACAGAAAAGCTTCTCTAAATGCTGCTGAGACTGTGCATGATATTCTTATCCGCGTGACTATCAAAACAACATACAATGTCTGAAAACTGCCAGCAGTGCTTCAAATTAGAACAGTTCAGATTTTGCAGTATCGACTAAAATTGGATTCCTATAAAATTTGCACGTGAACTCATGTAAATGTAATCTTTGAGATTTTTAATACAAATAGAAATTCTGCATCCACCTTACGTCATCCCTCTTGCCTATTTTTAAGGGGTATATTTAGGACAAAGTACATGCGACGTGTATTTGAATAAAGAAATTATAATTGTAACTTGATACATATTGCAGAACACAACAGAAATTTAATATTGCTCAGACGTTTCCAGTGCAACAAGACGTGCACGTATTTACAGTGTCATAGTTTATAATCTTTTGAAGCACATGTTGAAGTGTCATGGTATTTTATTTAAAAGCTTTGGAATTACAGTTTTGAAAACGAACTATATGTTTGTACTACAGAAGTTTTCTTATAATAAATGTTTTTGATCAGTAAAAGAATGCGTATTCACCCTATGTTTTTAAAAATTCACGCGTACTCTATTTGAGATCATTAGAAGGTCAGTAAAAATTTTCTATTAAATGTTTGGTTCAGCACTTCACAGGACGGCAAATGACATGTGTAACACGGTGTCGGCAACTGTTGTGGTTTACTATCTCTATACACAGTGCACACTGCAGTACTGTCAGGCATATTTCTGCTTTACAAAACGATACCGTTTACTCAGTTTGGGAAATATTGCACGTGTAACTGTCGGTCGAGCATTACGGTCCTCGTCTTATGATCTAAAAGTCATTGACCAGGATGTGAGATCACAAGGACATTAAACAGACCTTTACTCCCAACGGATATCCCTTTATGTATGAGAAACAAACCAGGTCCATTTTCATGAAGAAATATTTGTCAGTTTAAAGACAGATTAATACTTAATGAAATTTGAGTGTTGAAATTGTCAATTTCGGTATACGCATTGATAACCTGAATCAAGTAAAACAGAAAAAAGTGACTTTTTAAGTTGCAGCGATGGTTCAATAACAAGGATTAATACCTGATTTGTGTTTCTTTATGTGCAGACAAAAAAGTCGTCAAACTTGGTAATATAATGCTGTAGGGAAGAAGGTGCCCTCAGGGCTATTCTCTCGGGAACAGAATGCCTGCTCTAAGGTGGCAGGGTATTTCCCGCACCCCTCGCATCTAAGCCGACCGTACCTTCTCTTTTCGCCTGATGTAAAATTCCTGTTCCCCCAATATCGGCTACGGTATCGAAAGGGCATGCGCATCGTCTAAAGCTGGCTCCTGCCGATGAGATTCTGCCCCCGCGAGTCAGGGGGCGGACACTGCCCCCGGGGGCCGCATTAAGACAGATGAAGCGCTGTGGGGTGCGTGGCCGTCAAGGTCAGCGTGAATGTCAGCCCCCACGACAAACAATTTCCTGTATCCAACACGCCACTCTCATCTGGACAGCGGCCATTCTTATTTTCCGGTAAATCGTCTCTTCTATACTCTCCTTTCCCGTTACATCATATTTTCTCACTGTGGCCAAGGGGGACTTTCATTTCAACTTCTTTCCGAAAGAAGGTGATAATATCTGACCAGTGAAGAAAATACACTAACATTGAAGTCATTGGGCGGCAAGATGCAAATGTACAGATGACACTCACATCGCGTGAAAAGAATATAAACAGACAAATACTTGTCAGAGCTGTCAGCTTGTCTCCTGTGTGTACTGTGAAACGTTTATTAACAATAAAATTCCGAAGAAAATTAATCCAGGTTGAATGAATAATAAATAATAAAGACCAACGCGTGAAGCATGGAATTTCGAAAGTGGTTTCAAAATTTAGGATTTCTCGCTGAACAGTCTCAAGGGTGTGTAGAGAGTATCCCATTGCTGGTATTATCTCCCAGACGGGAAAGAGCAATTGCAGACAATGTCTGCTGAATGGACAGTCTCATAGCATTAGACCCTAGATAACTGAAAGAAGGTAGCTTGGACTGATAATTCTCGTATTCCGTTAATTGAATTCTACTGAGAGTAGCAAGGCATTGTGCAAGGTAGTAGTGATTTCACAATGGTTGGAATACTGTGTTCAAAATGAAACGGTCTACGATATAACATATCTACGGGAGGTGCTGCAGATACCTACTGGGAACTCCCACTGACTAGAAGAGTCGAGTCCATACAATGTTGAGTTCTTGCTCTTTGCCTAGTTTATTAGAGGGATAGACCATTACGTTTGGCATTTCAATGTGAATGTAACATTTCTCAAAGTTGCAAGTTTCCTATATACCACTCGATACAATTATTGAAATATTTTTAACAACCTGTTTCTATGTACCAAGTCTCTAGAGAAGTATGAAACCTTAATCATATCACAAAAGACGGGGTGAAGAGCATGAAAGGTGAGTCTGTAAGGCGTATACCATGTCGGCAGCCTGTGAACGAGTGATTGTACTGCTAGCAGTAGTTTCTTCTTCCCTTCTTAATTGAACATAATTATGGCAATTATTCTGACACTGCTCATTTTACTTCTTGCTTGTATTCCTGGGTTTAAACCCCGCCGGAAAAGATATCTTTTGACTTATGGTGACGGACAAATTATCAAACAACTGTATATTCCGTAAGAGATGAGAGACGTCTGCAATCTCAACGAAAATTGTTTGTAGATGGCCACAGTTTCAGACTTTTAGTTAAGTAGTGAGTTTTTGACGCTCAAAGGGCTTAATTTCCAAACAAACCCTTTACTTCAAATTTGCTATGAAGGGAGTGGAACGCTTAGTTCTCTAAGTCCGTATTTTCTTTGTTCTCACTTCCCGTTCTCCGTTTCCTCCCTGAAACCTATTTACCTGTTTTTAGACGGATGTGCGGAACTTTGTCCTCAGAATATGTATACTCATCACATTTGTTTTCCATTTTGTTTCCTTTTCCAATCTACGAATACACATTGCTACAAAAAATAAAAATCCTCATTAAATTTTAGAATTATATTAAAATTGTTGCAGATTGTTTTCTTCAATGTTTCTTTTGAAATTTAATAGTATTATACGCAATATAGATAGTAAGAATGAGGATAAGCTTAATAATGGTGCTTCTAAAGAAGGTTAAGGTCTTATTATATTTTTAATTTTTCTAAACAATCTGCAGTAATATTTAACCTTTTCCCAAACTTAATTTTGATAGCAACTTAAACGTACCTGGTTTAAATTAGTATTTCAGTGATAAAAAATATCTACTGTATGTAGATGATAGTATAACTAGGACTAATAGCTTCCCTTATCGAAAGATTCTTCCTGAATAAATTTGCAGATGTTTATGCAACTGGTCAGGGGCGGATCCAGGATTTTGTTTTGGGGGGGGGGGGGGCTCGAGCGGACTTTGGTTTGGGGGGGGGGGCTTGGCTTGAGTGAATTTTGGTTCAGAGGGCTTGCCTTCAGTGAATTTTGGCTTTGGGGGGGCTTGAGTCGGGAAAAAGGTAGTATTTATAGCCTCCTCGGGCCTCAAATCCGTAGAGCTAAAAAAAAAAAAAAAAAAAAAAAAAAAAAAAAAAAAAAAAAAAAAAAAAAAAAAAAAAAAAAAGTTTCAAAACTACAATATGGGTGGTGGACCAAGATACTTTTGGGGGGGGCTTGAGCCCCCTAGCCCCCCCCTGGATCCGCCCCTGCAACTGGTGTTAGAAAATACACAGCATTTTGATTTTTAAACTGAACTAGGTTGAAAAATCGTCTGTCTAGTAATGGGGCTTCCACAAGTAATGGGGTTTTCTTTGACTGTTGCAAGTCAGAAAAAAAAGAAGAAGAAGAAAATTATGAAGTATGCTGTGAAAGCAGGAACTTGATGTAACGATGCTTTAAGGGAAGTTTTGAAAACAGGAAAACGTATTATCACAGTTGATTTACAGGATTCTTGGTACGTGATTGATACACTTGGTTATCTAGTATTGTTTTGCAATGAAGAATTTGAGCTTAGTGGCTTTCGACTTGGTGTTCTTAGTTCAGACAAACACAACAGAAGGAAGTGGGGTTTGATTACATCATCCAGTATTAAACTCAAATGAAATGTCGTAGAATCATAGGAAGCAGAGATATTAAAGTCTATTATTAGAGTCTAACACAAAGCTGCCAATTCTCCGTGTAACAACAGAGTCTGCATTTTGTGTTGTAATATCCTCACTACGCGATGTGCTAGTTTAGACATTACTTTTGCCACCCGCGCCACGAGAACGATTCCTGTTCGGCTGGAGCCATCGTATTGGATCGTGGGAATGCCTAGCACCGATCGGACGTCAAAAACATCGGAGAAAACATCTCAGCTGGGATTTAAGTGAGGAGATATGTCTCGGTCAGAGCTCGTAAATCTCTCAATTTTCTATCACGATTCCTTGGGGGCCTATAAATAAAATGCTACGACCTGGAGATGAATTTCGCTCAAGTAAAAACGGGCGCTTCCGGGTAACATATAACTGGCTGGTCTGAGGAAAACATAGATGCTACACAGTACTAAATAGAGTAATATATTCCGCGCGTTTACATCTTCACTATGTATCATCATTTAGTCAAAGGTCAAAAAGTACAGATCAGGAAGATATTGTAAATTTTACATTTAGATAGCGAGAGTCATTAATTCGATTATTTTCATAGCTGAGTGCATGAAGGGATCGCATTCAAAATTCACGTACTCAGGTTCGAATCCCGCTGTGGCCAAGAATTTGTAAGGTCATCGCTTTGTTCGCATGAGTACGCTATAGTCTGAGAAATGAAATCTAAACAATTTTGGGTACGTATTTGAGGCACCGTGAAAATTTGTATAACACTTCTTTTGTAACGTTTAGGTACAATATTAAAGACCTTTCTGATGCATAATGGGGCATAGCCGAATTATTAAATTCGCATAATTTTATTTACTTTCAAAATTGAGTTTCATAAGTATCGAGAAAGATTTACCTATTTGAGGCACAGAATAATATAAACACCTAGAAAAACAAATTTTTGAAAAGACAGGCCATTTTCATGGGCATTTTTACCTAACGGGTAATTGGGAATGTTATTCATGACCGCAAATGAGTAGTATATCTACATAAGACTCACTCGCAGTCGCGTATAAAATTCCCGAACAGCTGGCAAGTAAATAGTCCCACCAAACAGGCCTGTCTTTTCAAAAATCAAAAACAAAAATCTAGGTGTAAATATTATTCTACATGCCTAAAATATTTTTTATATTTATTACAATCAATTTTGAAAGAAAAGAAAATTTTGCAAAGTTAATAATTCGGCTCTTCGATTTTGTACATACACAACACAAAAAAACTGTTATACAAATTTTCAAAGTGTCACAAATACCTACCCAAAAATGTTTACCAGCTCTCCGACTACTAGGACATTTCGTAGTTCGATTGTCTATTAAACTGTTGGACCAGCTATGACACAGAAACAGTTCTCGGCAATTTGAAACACCATTCGAGGTTACTTTATTTCCTTGACCTTTCGCTAAACGATCATAGTATCAATAGTACGGATGAGCACAGAATTTTAACTGCAGTCCGAATTACGAACCTTTCATAGGAGTAGACCTAAATGAACCCGCACCTAGTTTCAAGAACTCATTGTATCGTTTCTCATGCAAGATAAAAACCACTTCATACACGCATCCGACGCCGTTATCTGAATATGGAGCAACAGTAATCACTACAGTCAAACCTCAGCTGGCAATTCCTATGGTTGGTTTAACACCCTATATTGCTAACCACCGACCCTACAGAACTTTATTCTCTCCTTTTTTTTTTTTTTTTTAAAGTGATCTTTGCGAGTATTTTGTCAGTCCCGAATATCTACTACCTGATGGATCAAACTTTTCCTCTTGCAATGTTTTGACACTACAGTACAATATAAACACAACTCTCAATATTAAAACCGCCCATGTCCAAAAACGGATACGAAGTGGTGACGCTTGGGGTATTCAGAAAATCTGGAAGGAAGAAATGGAACAAGAAATGTTATCACCTTTATCTACTCTGACCTTATAAATGCGAAAGTAATTCTGTCTTTGTGATTGTTTGTTACGTTTTCACGACTAAACGGCTATCCAATTTACATGAAATTTGACAAGGAAATACTATGCGTCATTAGGAAGCATACAGGTTAAATTTTTCTGAATAAATAAAATATTTTCTTATGAAATTTTGGAAACTAACCGAACGGTAACAGACAGACGGATGGCGAGTGTAAGTCTCTGTGATTTTATATCGCTCACTCAGGCTTTGATTCTCTCGCAGTCTGTTTTGAACTGTTCATATGTTTTATTTACAGTCACAACTTACTTTATGTAGAATAGATGTGACCGAAAGAAAACTGTAGACTGGTAAAGACTGCAACACCGTAAAACTGTCTAACATTGCAGTAGACATCAGAAAACGAAGATTAAAATTTTATGTAGACGTTAAAAGACTCAACAACAAGACTTACACACAAGATCATGACATACGCAGGAAAGTTGAAAAGTATACAGTGGATCCAACAAATCAAAAATTTCTTACAAAGGGTCCTTACAGACACTCCAGAAGTTTTAGACAACATCCTATCCAGTCAAAAGGTCAACAGACGGGTAGTGCAGTCAGAGAATGAAGTTTCAGATAGACCAGGAAAATCAGAAAGGCAAATAATAAAAGCATCGCTTGAGCCAACTGGGTCCATACGCACATAATTAATAATAATAACTCGTGTATATTTTCTGTGCACCAGACAACTATTTTGTGTTTACCTAAAAGTTTTTGGTATCAATAATTTTTTATTCTTTTCTGATGGGCCTCACAAGCGTAAATCAGACCAAGGGACCACGAGCAGACGAAGTTATTGGAATTCAAGAATCTCAAATTTTTCTTTGATAGTTTATCTGTGAATTAACAAATCCAGCGTGACGGGTTCTTGGACACAGCTAGTTTCAAAATGCTTTGAAGATTATCGACTAGAATGACACATTCTGACGGGTGCGTTACAGAATTTTCAGCGCCATAGAGTAAATTGATACGCCGCAAGAGCACTTGGTAGCCATCGTCTGGCTATACTGAAAATTGATGGCTCCAACGACTTGTTGTGCAAGAGTCGTTCTCTTCATTGGAGATTACAAGGCGAACTGGGAACGCTCTCAGGATATGGGACGATAACAGGAAGTTCCGCTACTCTACTCGGCAGTTTAACAAATGCGAAGAGAGAGAGAAGGAGCGGGGGAAGCGCAATTTGAGGCCGAAACCGATAACTCGCGGGATATTCGTCGGCAGAGCCGTTTCGCGTTGCTTCGCGCCCGGGACTTGGCTCTGCAGTATTGATTCCCGAAACGGCCGGGTGTGAATATACATGAGGCATTCGAAGCGAGCCGGTTTATACATTCGGCGCATGCACCGCATCCAATTGAATTCCTCGTGTCGCCTTATCCCCGCCGCGCCCCGGCTCTGAAATGCATTCCGGGTCTGCTCGCAGCTGTCACCGGCCCGCGACCAGATTGGACCGCGGATTCTTCCTCACTCACTATTGACTCCAGTGGTTTCTTCGTTGTTGCCACCACAATGAAACCGCTGTCGATCTACCCTCCTCTCACAGACGTTACTCACAGGGGACAGTTATTCTCCACAGGCCATACCATTTGATAGAATACGAAGTGTGATCAAAAAGTAACAAATTTTTTAATTTTTTCAGAAAGAATTACGTTTATCCCATCTCTTTGAAAGTAGTCCTCCTTTGATATTATCCAGTCATGCCAAGATAGTTTCCAGTTTCAGAACCACTCTTTAAACGATCTTTCAGTGCCATTTTCAGTATCTGAAATAATAAAAAGTCACAGGGTGTCATGACTGGAGAATAGCGAAGTTGTGGCGGCTTCAAAGCGTTGTTGCATTTCTCCAAGTACTGTTGGATATACAAATCGGTGTGCGGCGGTGCGTTATCGTATTGCAAAATCCATGAGTTGTCTATCCAAAATTCGGGTCTTTTTTTATTTTCTCAGTCAAATTGCGCAAAACTTGTTGGTAATACACCTTGTTGACCGTTTGTATACTTCTGCAGTTGGGAAATATATACTTGTTCTCTTTCGATATGACTGTTCCCCATATTTTCCCTCATGAACTAGCTGCTACAACCTTTCCTTTTCTTATCTTTAAATTTATTGCTGATGTTATAGTTCGTAGTCATTTTTCCTAAGCCTTTAAGGAGAAATGATATGCTGCCTCAAATCTTCCTGTTTAAGATTGAATGTGAGCATTAGTTTGAAGTGAACTTTATACAACAAGATTTGGGCTTCTCTTTTATGAGACGAGGTGGTAGGAAGTATATTATTCTTTGGCCTCTTTTAGATAGTCAGTAGACGCTGTTTCAACCTTACAAGGCCCTAAACCTTCCCCAGTAACTTCTGTCATTCATTTTTATTTCCTTCGTAGTTTTTACAGGTTTCTTTCCTAACATCAACTGGCTATCTAAGCTTCCTTCAACCTCTTTCGCTCCTACCGAACTGTCACATGTCCTTATCGTGTGATCGACTGCATAACCTTCGCAAAGGAGCCGAATAAGTCACCCGTTGTAGGCATCAGCTCTAATCTCGTATAATTCCTGGAATTAATAATTGTAAGTGTGCCTCTAAGATCCGCTGTTTGAAAATGCTCCAAACGGGTTAGGCCGAAACTGCCATTAGAAAATCTATAGAGAATTTTCATTTCATATACCCCTCCAATCCATACCATGTCAACAAAGGTTTTTCTTTTTTTTCGATGTGGCTAAATATTAACTATACAAAACAATGTTTCTATGCTACCATCTTCTCCTCCTTCCTCTTTTGTTCTGTTCATCTTTTATTTTTTATCGTCCCACCACTCCTGCCTCATTTTCTAGCTTTCCCTTGAAAACGTTAACGGTTTTTTTTTTCCCTCTCTGAGACACTGTTACCATTAATAGTCTATTTATTGTAGTAGTCTATAAATTCTTTATTATTTTATTTGCAATAGACACTTGTTAGGCAGATCGTTGGAAGGACTTCTGTAACATCTGATACCACAGGTATTGTATTTTCAAAGTTGTTCTTGTTATCATCAGCTACTGTGTACAGAAAAACAAATTCTGAAACGGCTTCAAAGCTGTAGTTCAGATAAATCAAAAATTCTGGCTTGAGTTTCTACTCCGTGTCAAGAATGTCGAAATGAATTTTGTTGCTGTGTCACATTTAAAATCTGATCCTCTATAACGTCAACATTACGTCCGAGAGGGCATTCCTGCACTTTGTTGACGTTCGATCAAAAGCTGAATTTAATTTGTTTAAGAAATGTGAGACTGTTCGTCGTAAGAAATGGCTGAGACCGGGGGATGCAGTAGCTGGTTGGAAGGTAAGCATTTGACGCGCGGCCTATCAGGAACCCAGAATGCGCCAGCACGTTGCGCGTATCTGCCCTCCCTCCACTGTACAACATTCAATATCGTAAATTCGACAGCTTCCGCAGTTGAGCTGTATTTTCAGGTTTTTATACTAGTAGTTGCGGTTCCGCTGGAGGGAAAAAAAACTGACAGAGGGGAACGGGGGAAAAAACCGCCACAGCGGGTTGGCACGCACGCTGGTAACTCGCGGCGCAGAGCTTACCGTAAGCCAGCGCTGTATTTAGTGCACACACCTTACACCTCACGAGGTCGCCGAAACTGAGAACAGTTACAATTTATTTTTATTGCTCTGCTTACATTATGTTTAAACGTTTCTGGCGGTCAGTTTTAGTTGACACAGCGCGGACTTTTATCGTTATCTAAATTTAAAAAAAAAACTATTTTATTGTGAAAAAGTTTGTTTGAATTGTAAGTACATTCCAACTGCAACAATTATGAAAAAGGAATACCATATGAATTATTCGCTGAATGTAAAAAAATACATTCAGAGAACTTTACACATTTTTTAGCCACGTAATAACTTCGTTCTCACAAAATTTTACAATTTACTTTTTTTTGAACATCATTACATAATTGTTTTTCATGAGTATTAATTCTTATTCTTGGTATTGCAAAACTGTAAAACGAGATATTTCAATAATCTGATACACTTAACTATTTTCTAACGTAATTTATAGTTTAAGTGGCAGCCTGTATTCATCTTAAATGTTGCGTTAAAAAAACTGTTCAACACGCACAGTTATTTATTAATGACTTTTTATAAAGGATATACATCATGCCAACTTGCAGATGTGTACTTAAACGGAAATGTATATTTATTATCTATATGAATTGACATGAATACCAATAACAACAGTAGGGCCTACTGTTTCGAAGCATCCTTGACAGCAAGGAATAAAGCTGGCTACTGGAGACCCGATCACAAGGAGAAGCTGGAAGTGAAGAACAAGACAGAGAGATCTATTGGAAGTGGAAAGAGATGAGCTGCAAAAAGATAATATGTTGACTAGTTAAATTTTAAGTTATCAGAAAGACGAGTTGTATGAAAAGATAAGTGCAATGTTTTGTACGTGAGGTTGAGGAATAAATATGTATTTAAGTGAAACCTGAAGTGATTGACATTGGATAAAAAGTTTACGAACCCCTTTATGTAAACAAGACGAAGAAAGGTGGAGAAAGATGGAATATTTTTCCCTTTCAGGTAGAAGGAAGTACTTGGTGTAAAATGTGGCGGTACAGACCACATTAGACGTTGCCTAATGAATAACAGAGGACGCAAAATAAAAATATACACTCTTTGCTCGGAGGATCCCACGAAATCGACAAGAGGTAATATAAAGTATTGTGTTTATAACGAAAAACACTTTGGACTAGTAATTTAAGGGTGATAAACCAACTAATTATAAGCTGTGTAAGGTAAATACACTTACTAGCAGAGGTTCTAATAAAAGTAATTCCATTTTGTCTTTTGACGTTTGACAGAGTTTCTACTGGATGAGCATTCCACGTCTGTCATGGCAGTTACAACAGTTTAAGTGCATCACTTTCATCTACACACAAAATGAGCTTTGCCAGAAACGTAGTTAAGGTTAAGTGCTAGTAAAAGTTCCTCGCCTGGATCTGAACCGGACACTCTGGGATTTCAAAACAACCATCTTAGGTATAGTATGTTTCGACGTAAAAACCTTGTTAACAACGTAAATCCCTCTCTCATCTTCGACTTCGTTTACTGTAATCGGGGCACTGTTATCTACATTGCAGTACCTGTATACTGAATTACAAGTAATCAAAATACAGAACTGTTTTTTTTAACCTTGTCTCAACTCTTTTGACAATTCTTCAGTTTCCTCGCGTTCTCTGTCCCTATTTTTATCGTCCTATTTGTACAACTACTTACTCCAATATTTGTCTTTTTGTACTCTTCTCCATCATTTCTGTATCCGAAACTTATATATTCTTCAATACCGTACATTGTAAAACGATATTACACATTTCAAATTTTTATCTTCCCACAACTTCCAATTTCAACTGGTGTACAGAAAGAGGACTTGCTCTATCGCAACTCCACTGCCCTAACCCCTTCATGCGACGGGGAAGTTCCCGCTGAAAATAATTCCAATTGTCTACCTGGATACAGCGGTCTGTTCGGAATGATGGGCAACGAGGAGGAACGGTGAAGTGAGGAGAGGGGCAACGGGAATATGACCTTAAGCTTCCAGTTGAGTATAAATATGAATATTCCTTGTTTGGCAGAACTTAACAATTTTAATTTCAGTATCAGAGATAAGTAAACATAACTACTCTAATACTTTATCCTTCGATATCTTTCCTAATTTTCTTTCCGCTCTGCTGTACTCGACACTATTAATTTTCAATAGTGTAATTTGAAAATGGTTTTGTTAACTTCCATAGTGCGTCTTCTGTGCTTGATCTGGATTATATCACCAATGGCCCATGCACTAAAAAATCGCTTAACGTACAACAAATTTACTTTAAAACACTTGTCGATACGAAAAGCAATATCACACGTCATCAAAGAAACTTAAACATTTTTCAGCTTGTTAAATTGCCTGCAACGGATTTTCCCTTTTCTACGACCACAAGCAAGCGTTGCAACGTCACTAGTGATTTGAATGGTGAAGTGAAGAGACCTAATCATACCCGTAACTGCACTACGCAGGTAACCAGAGATTGCAGAGGAGAGTAAAGGGAACCTCTCTCTACTCAGAGAAACGACCGTTTGTCGACTCCGGAGGTGCAGAATGAAGCCTGGCCCGCACAGACATTCTTTCCGCTCTCAAACAATTCTAGCCGCGAGGATAACTCCCGGAATGAGCACAACTTCCTCGTTACATATTTTAATGAAATTCTTCTGCGCCGAGTTCTTCCGAAAAGTTATTCATCGCTGCGTAGCACTCGGCTTTCTTTTAACTTTTACACCTCCGCTTTGAATCTGCGCTAGAACTGGGAACACGCAAATTAAATGAGAGAGAGTTATTAACAGAAGCGCGAGCAGTTTTTCTTTAACATTGCGTCTTTGTGCTGCACAAACAGTAGGAATTCTACGTTACTTTCACTGCTTTCCTAAAAGGATAGCGAGTTCACAAATTCTTCCAACAGCAAAACCAATGCCCGAGGCAGACATGGTCGTTGCCAAACGAGACTTTCATTCAGCACCCACGAAATTAAAGCGATCTACCAACCGCAGGATTATAATTAAATAAATACTTGGACCTACTATATTTGATAACGTACTTCTTGTCTCCATATTCAAAATTTACTGTCGTTTTATTCCTGAAGGAGTATCTACTGTCAATGTATCAAGTGTACGAATGGATCTGTGATAGCGGTTCTGAGATTGAAACTTTTAAATAGGATGCTGGTATCCTTTGCTTCTTGGCATTCACTCTGATATTAAAAACTCCAAGGTTGAGTGAGGTACGTAAAACTACAAAATACAAACTGTACGGAAATAATTTTTTTTAAATAATAAACTCTTGACAGTTTATTGTTGTGCACCATTTGTCCAACTATCGTGACTGAATGTATTTAATTTTTGAGAATAACTCGCGTGAAACGGCATAGATACTAGAAAATAAGCTGTTGGGATTTTCCGACAAGTTGATATGTTTAAGCTGATATAGCTTATACTTTCTTCTAAGTTCATAGAAGTAACTTCCGAGACCAAAATGGTTTCATTTCAGTATCAACATGGGCTTATAAGAATTTTTTTTTTTTTTTACTTTGTCTCGCTTCAGATCTATGAACTAATAACGTTTAAAACATTTTCGCCAACAAGTTAACTAAACACATGCCAGGAAGGGATGGAGATCAGAGGTGGCTGTTGTTTCCACAGCAGGAGGCTAAACTATGTTTGTGGTCGGCGGTTTGACCGCAGCAACTCCTGGCTGCAGCGTTAGTTTAAAACTACCTGTTAGTGGTCGCTAACTGCTTCGGCCATGTTTGGTGAGCGGCGGTCCGAACAATGAGTGCCGAGAACAGCCGAGCTGAGCCGAACGCAGCCGCCGGCCGCGGGATTCAATTACCCAACTTCTGAACGTGCAGCAATCCTGCCAACTATTCCAATTAAACATTTGTCGCTGCAAACAAGCAAGAAGCGCTGCGTGAACGGCGGCGGGCAGGTCTCATCGCTGATTAAAGCTCGACCCGAAACGCTGATTGCGAACTCGAGCCTCTGCCTCCAGCGAAGGCAAGAAATTTCGTTGGGCCACTCCGGCTCGGTCGGAAAATTCGCCACGAAACGAGGAAGATAAAACGTCTCATACAAGATCATTAGCGCTGAATAGCAGGGAAGAAACTGTCGTTCTTGCGTTCTCTTGATTTTTTTTAAAAATCTGAATTTACTAACACCAAACATTCATATCCATTATTTTTAACGTAAATTAATCGCTTCAAAACAATCTTTATGCTGAAATTTTTAAATTAAGAAATTAGCTTCCTGTAGATATGCAGATGGAGGACAAAATAATACGAATACCTGTGTTAAAGTATGACGTATTTCATACCTGCAGTACAGCCGTGCCACCTGCAACAGAAGTCTGCCACCTAGTGAGTGTGAAGAGGAAGGTATCAGTCTCTCAACAGCAGTCACCTGCGTTGCATGCGTCTATCGAACTGTCTGCGATAAGTTGAAATGTCAGACCTGTCAGGATTCCAAAGAGGAATAATTGTCGGAGCGCGTTTCAGTGGAGCATCGGTTACGGGAACATCAAACCTTTTGGGGTTTGCAAGGAGTACGGTATCAGCCGTTATAACAGGGTACACGAAAGAGGGTAAGACGGCGTCTTCAAAGCACAACAGTGGCCGAAAGTCAAAGCTTACTGATAGGGATAGACGGGTCTTGAAGCGCATAGTAGCCCGAAAGCACAAGCAATCGTTATCCGAGATTACATCCGAAATGAACAGTCATTTCCAGGACCCCGTTTCAACAAAAACTGTTGAAAGGGAACTTCATGCTGCGAACATTTATGGCAGAGTGGCAATTCGTAAACCTTTGGTGAGAGCAACTAATGCTTTCAAGCGACGCCAGTGGTGCAGAGATAGCAAAAGCTGGTCCCCACAGCAGTGGCAACAGGTAATATGGTCAGATGAATCGTCATTCGCCCTTTTTCAGACGACCGGACGCGTTTATGTCTGGAGAACGCCCAGAGAAGCGTCCATCCAGCCTTTCGGATTTAGAGACTGTTTTGCAGGAGGAATGGCTTAATATACCTTTAAATATTGCCCATGACCTTTATGCATCTATCCCACTTCGCATTAAATCTGTACTTCAGTCAAAGGGTGGTCCAACCCCCTATTAATAAAGATTTTCCATTATTTAACAGGTGTTCGTATGATTTTGTCCTCCCCCTGTTGGTCGTAAACCTAAAATTTGGTATTTTGTGTTTTTCGTGCTGCGGAATGCAATTGACATCTCTCGTATAAACGTTATTACTCATCAGAAATAATAAACAGTATTAATTGGAGAAGATAGGATACTGCTTTAGTTTTCCACACGTAGTTTAAAGGATTTATTTGCATCTATACTAGATAAAGACGTGATGCAAATTATTAATCTTCCCGTTGTTTTATGGGAACTGGATGCCGTGTCATTGCTTGTTAATACGAAAGGGTAATCTGACATAGAGATTGTAAAGGACTCACATCACGCCAACTTTCAAGTGTATATTAATTGTAATAATTACCAATAATAATAGAACTGTTTTGGATAGCAAGAATAAAGCAGACCACAGAAGACTCGATGACAAGGAGAAAATTTATATAAAAACAGAAGAGATGAATAAGAGAAAGATGAGTTGCAAAGGATGTTATGTTGAATAGTTGGACTGTAAGTTGTGAGAATTACGAATTGTGTGAAGATTGGTACGACTGTGACCTAGAAGAGAGATATAGTTGGACAGAACGATGAATGTAGTATATTGTATGTAAATCTGTAGAATAAATGTGCATACAAATGAAACCTGAAGTAATTAATATTGATCAACAAGTTGATGAATCTTTTTTGTAGAGGAGATAAATAAAGGTGGATTATAATTTTCCCTCCTAGATAAGAGGCAGTGCTACTGATATAAGATATGATAGGTGAACAAACATTAGTCGTCGTATAATTCATAACAGAAACCGCAAAATGTACTCTCTTTATGTGGAGGATCCATAGAGATCGATAAGAGGTAAAGTATTTGCAACAAGGGACGGTTTGATGAAGTAATTTAAGTCTGACTACTTGTTACCCGTGATTCGTATGCGTGAAATTAAACTTTTGTTGCTAGAATTGAATAAAAACCACACCTATACCATATAATAAGTTGTGTCTGTACATAAAATTTATAAACAGATTATACACAAACTGATTGCGAGAAAAACAAAGCCTGAGCGACCGATATATCATCACAGACAATTACACACGGTATCCATCTGTTTGTCACCGATCGGTCAGTTTTCAAAATTTCATGACAAAATATGTTATTTATTCCGAAAAAACTATCCTATATTCTTCCTAACAAGCGGTGAAAACGTAACAAACAGACAGAGTTACTATGGCATTTATAATATTAGCGCAGATGTACTAAGGAACTAAAAGGTGTAAAGGTAAGAATTCTAGTGGAGGTGAAGGAGGCTAGTGTTTACCTGTATGCGTCCTCTGGTGGGCCTTGAGGTGGGAGCTCTTGGTGTAGACCTTCTTGCAGCCTGTGAACTGGCACTTGTGTATCCTGCGCTTGGAGTCCGGGGAGACGTCGTGCCTGTGGCGGGTGGGAACGTGCGTGATCTGGGCGGCGCTCGCCGACACACTCGGCGGCAGGTGCTGGTGGTGAGACGACGAGGTCGCCGCCCGGAACAACACCTGCGGGCAGATTCACAACACACCTTAAAACTATAGCCCGTTCAGTTAATAGAGACCCCTACAAGCGAGGGAGAAATTTGCGACTCCCCTATCTGGACATAGTGCTCTGTTTCAAAAGGTAGGAAAGGAGGGGGTGATGATGGGAGGATCGGAGCCAACGGAACATGACCTTTAGTCGCGAGTTCGGAGTGAACAGGATATAACAACATTGGAAGGTTTTTTTTTTTTTTTTTAATGGCTTTCGGTCTTTGCGACCATTTAGCCAGCTTGAATTTGTTTTTGTACCAACTGTTGAATCAGGCATTAATCATGATATTGTAGACACTACAGTAAGGACAGCACAAGACGAACACAACACTTAATTAAAACCACCCATGCCCGCGGCCGGACTCGAACCGGCGGCCCTTACAATGTGAGGCCAGCGTGCTAGCCCCTACACTGCCAGGGCCGGCAACATTGGAAGTTAGGCTTGGGAAAAATATTCGATGTGTCGAAATATCGATAATTTTATAAAATAATCGATATTCACTGTCGATAATTTCATTTTTGAGATATCAAAAATATTTTGTTTATTTGGAGTATTGCTTTTAGGTACTAATGCTATATTTTTCCCCCGAAAGCAAATCAGTATCCAATTTCATGCCTTCCATATATATTGGATAAACATACGTACATATCCGAACTTCTATAGACGTCTTTAAAAAAATTTAATTCGTCGTAATTTAACAGATTTTTCGTAACGGTTAAAATTCCTATAAATTCCACATGAGTCTTTAATTTTCCGAATTTTCTTGAATATTTTGATACATTTTGGGAATACTTTTAGAAATTTCTGGATTTAGAAAAAAAATATCTATATATCAACATGTCGGTTATTTTTCACGATACATATTGATACTGTTAGTAAATATGGATATGGGGACATCCATAAATTACGTGAGGTGTTTTTCCGGATTTTCGGACCTCTCCCCCCTCTGATGAGATTATGGTGAGATCTGGCCCGGACCCCCCCCCCCCAGTGGTGAGATCTGGTCCCGCCCCCCCCCCCCCCCCCCTACAGATCGTCTTTGCAACTTTTTGAGACCTTTTTTTTTTTAGGTCTCACCCACACTTTTCAGCCAAATACCCCCCTAAAATCGACTTTCGCGTCAATTGTAGACCTTTTTTTAGCTCTACAGTCCTGCCCAATTTTAACCCGCTCCCCCTTGGTGAGATCTGGTGAGATTTCGCCGGACCCCCCCCCCATTTCCCCTCACGTAATTTATGGTTGCCCCCTATATTTATTCGTATGCTGTGATCTGCCTTTACCCCTATTTCGAAGGGGAAATTTGGGTTCCCTCCTATCTAGGCTAGCTACAACGCTCAGGTTGGAGAATGTGTTACCTGTCCATTGGAGGAGCTGCCCGCGCTGGAGGAGGAGCTGGACGAGCTGGAGGAGTTGCCGCGGCCCGACTCGGGGCTGGAGGGCGGCGTGAGCAGTGGCTGGACCACCTCGTACAGAAGGTCGTCGTCCTCCTCTCCGCTCTCGTCCTGCCGCACCAGCAGCATGGCGGCGCGGCACGACAGCCGGCTGCCAGACACCTGCTCCCACAGGAACTCCGTCTCCTCGTCCTCCAGGTCGTCTTCCAGGTCGGCCTCCAGCTCCTCCTTCACCTCCACCTCGTCCTCCAGGGCCGCCGCCTCCTCGTCCGCGGACAACGACCTGCGCCCAGCACGCCACGTCAGCACACATCTGCAGGCACCACCACTCCATCTCACACCACAACACTTTCACAGAAAACTTACTCGCTATAGCAGAGGTTCACAAGGTTTTTCTTACCAATTCTCTCTAACGCCAAAAGAAAAATTCCCTCACCTCCCACACCTCCTCCCCTCTCCGCCTTCTCAGCTACAAATTAATTATTAAAAAAAAGGCATGTATGAAATCGAATCGAATATATTTATATTTCTACAGCTTATAAAATTACAAATTTTAAATTTACGGAGAATAAGTAGCAAATAATATGTAAATCAATGGAAATGATGAGCATTCATTTTGTGTTACAATATTCGCTATTCTTGGTTTGTAATGTTAGATGTGATCTGAACAATTAAATCAGCTTGCGAACAATTCGATATCATTCACGTATGTTTCTTCCCATTCTCTCTTGAACGTATTAAGTTCATTCATCTCGATTTGTTTGAAATTAAATGTTAATATTTGTTTGTTAATTTGTTTTTTTTTTCAATTTTCAGTATGATAACGTTAACCACCTTTCCTTATAAATACCTATTTGATATTAAGAAGTACTTGACTGAATCCATTAGCACCCAAAGTATCATAGTCATGAAGGTGTTAATATTTGTTTGTTAATTCGTTGGTTTTCCAGTTTTAATACGATAACGTTAACCACATTTCCTAATGAAAGACTACATGTTTCTAAAATATTAAGGTGTTCTTGGCTGAATCCACTGGCACCCAAAGTATCACAGTCATTAATTTATTTATCAGTCATTTTTCTTGAAGAGCTGTAAAAATTACTCCCACAAATAATGTATCATCATTAATTATTCCTCTCTACAATAAATGGCTATATTTCACTGACGCACAGAACGTGGGGCTAAGACGAAATTATTTACTGAATTGTTAATTTATCCATTATTATTATATAACCAATGAATGGTTTATTTCGGGATGGATATTAGAAAGTTCACAACGTAATTATTGGCACTATCGAGTTGTCTTGGATACTTTTATTGCAACATGAGCTGAAAACTCATTTTCGCTCAATTAAGTGCTTGAAAAAGTTAAATATAATTATAGCGTTTACTGTGAAACACTTAATAATACCTGGCCCAAATCGTTGATTTATCCATTGTATTAAAACCATATTTAGCGACAGCACCAATCTTTGTTTTCTAGGCATACTCTTGAAGTACTGCGATGAGTAATTACAGGGGTCAGCCGATGCCTTACGTTTTCAGAGTTGCAACTTCTTATAACTAAGAATCACATCTGAGAGGAAACGCGTGTAGTGTTAAAATAAAAGTTTCCAATTCTAAGAGATAGAGGAAGAACGCAGTATTTCAGAAAGTTAAGAGATCGGGCTTAAAACACAGTTAAAATTGTAAAATGTCTCAACAAATGTCCACTTTGAGTTTCAAAATAAAATGCAGCAATACGACTGTGAGAAAAAGGATACTGAAACAGTGTTGTTTCAGGTTGCCTACAGGACAGGAGGATTTTTTTTTAACCTAAATATTCTTGTAACTAATGAAAACTGCAGTGAAAAAAATCCAATATATACCGGGAGGAGTGCAAGTATTAACACTGGCAGGCGAAAAATTCTCGATAAATACACTACTGAGAGTGTTGAAATGGCTTACTCTTATCAATTTAACTGAGTTATTTCAAGCTAGTTTTTTTGGGGTGCAGGTATATAAAGATAAACAATTTCACCGAGCTGTCGGATCCTATGAAACACGTATGAGGGGTGACCTGTAATTTAACTACAGCGAGTACGTGTTTAGTGTTGCACGGAGCTTTCTACGGAAGTAAATATATGCATTCTCTCTTTGTTCTTAATTCCATATCTAGGTAGGTACGATAAACACATTTATTCTGACATGGGCAACGAAATTAATTCCTACCAAAGAAACGTCTCAATTGATGAATACGAATACGCTACTATAAATCTTAAAGCAAAAGCAGGTAACAGTAACTAAATTATTTTATCCTACTTCCAGGTAGTCTGATTTTTTTTACTTGCAAGCGAAATGATAGCTAACATTCAATGTACAACCATATGGCCTTAAATTAGATTAAAATGCAGTTCTTGCATGGTGAAGGTAAGTTGTTTATCAATTTTATTTATGGTCATATCAACAATGCGAACACCCTTCTTCTTCAACCGACTTCAGTCTGTGTTCCGACTATGAACAACTTGCCACATAGTTACATAAGTGTAAAATTGTAAGTAGTTCACTATTCTTTTAAATAAACTACTGTAAACTTTTGCTAATAATTTTTAGAACGTACACAGAGAAAATTTACAACAATTTTTGTTTAAATAGATAAATAAGTACTAAAGAAAAGTTTGAAGGAGAGTATTTTTGTTAAAAACATTACAAAATGCTAACAAACTGTGTAAATTACTGCAGTTTTGTAACATACGCTGATCATTATGATGTAAATTGGAAGTTGTTTCATGAAAATTCGATCCATTAGTTCTCGAGATACACGTTACAGTATTGATCATTATAATCCAATGTAACTTTTCATTAAAACGCTACATTTCCATAAAGTTTCAGCTGTTTTTTGTTTCCTCGTGTAAGATATCCTTGGAGGCGTAATGATATGTTCACTTACATGGGCAGGCCGCCAATTACAAAATTCAGAATTTCAGATTTCTTACTGTGTCTAATAAAAGTTCATAGCCAGAAGTGTAATTGGCAAAGCAGTAACAAGCGCTTTTTCGCCGTTAGCAAGAAAATCGGTATTGAAATACTCCGTTGGGTTCAAATTGTTTCTACGTTAGGTAGATTTAAAGGCGCGTGACGCAGCGAGCAAGCTCTCTGCCTCATAAGCCCGTCGTCGTCGGATCCAATCTCGCGGCGGTCAACTTTTTTATGTATTTACTGAAATATGTACACAGATAATTCCCAGTTTCAGCAATTATGAATGTAATAAATTTTTCAAATGCCTTTTGTTATGAAAAATCCGACGGCGTCTAGTTTAGAACCAGCCGTCCCCTACTGCGGGAACGGTTGAGTAATGATATTTCTATTTCACACCTACCGCAGAAAATATTTCTATTTTTGAAATATAACTTTGTGTGCGAACAAATTAACAAAATTCGAAAGTGTCAGTTTTATTATTATTATTATTTTAACAACAAAGGATATTTTTAAAAAACTTATTACATTCATAATTGTTGAAAACAATTGGTGGTGATTACCTGTATACATATTTGAATAAGTAAATAAAAATTTGCCTCCAGCGAGATTCGACCCGGCGACGATGGGGTTGGGAGGCAGAGAGCTTGCCCCTTTTAAGTTTAGTAACGTAGAAAGTATTTGAACGCAACCGAATATTTCAATACCGATTTTATCGATAACGGCGAAGAAGCGTATTGTCACATTGGAGCTCTGGCTTTTAGCTTTCATAACACAGAATATGAATCGAATCTGAATTTTATAATGAGCGGCCTACCTTGTTAGTAATCTAAGCCTTATATAATTATTGATTCTCGGCTGTTGTATCTTCTAATTGTATGATACTCTCTTAAAGCACTGGTGATGATAATGTAATGTTCTCGGGAGACTAGCCGAGTGAACAAGCTGTTTATACACGATCTGGTGAAGTGTCGGATGCGACGGAAAGCTGGGAACCAAATAGGTTGCTGGGAATGCTGCTGATAGGCTAACTTGGGCAACTCTGCTATTCTCATTACTTCAGACGCCTCTTTAAGCTACAATTTGTTAGGGGTGATCAGAAAGTAATGTTGCAGAGCCTGCAGTGGAACGTTTATTTCATACACTCAATACACCCAACTGGTAGTAGATACATTAGGTTAGTTTTCGAAATAGTCTCCATATTGGTTTAGGCACTTCGTCGCTCATGGGATGAGTTTAAATAATCGCTCCTGATAAAAAAAATCCTGTCCTTGTGTGTTCAGCCACGTTCTCGCAAAGTGTTTCTCCTCCTCATCTGAATCGAATTGTCGGCCTCCCAGGTGCCCCTTCAAGTGAAGAAAAATGTGAATGTCACTGGGGACTGTGTTCAAATCTGTCGATGCTGGGTCGGCCATGACGTTTTCACTACCAGCCACAAAATTGCGATTCCATTCTGTGACATGCTGACAGGACAGTCTTTCTACCAGCTGTCGGTCACACGTTTCGCCCAAAGAAATAAAACAACTGAGCGGATTTCTTCACGAGTCCAAATTTTCCAAATGAGTCGTCATTTTGTTTAACTACAACTATTGCTGTAGGTGGCGGGTGGCTGAAACTCCGCACGTTTACCAACTGCATGTCTTAAGCCGCGTTCCCACGACGTGTCGTAATGGAGGCGGCACCTCATCAGCCGCAGTGTAGGAACGAGCGCGCGCCACAGGTGAGCCCTAGCTTACCTCGCCGCCACCTCGCCATCACGTTGCCTAGTGTCGTTTGGCACAGAGCACTTTACGGCAACAGAACGGGTGCGCACCGCTGCTGCAAACCGATGGCAACAGCGCTCCACTACACACGCCTGTTATGTTTACCGACACAGAGTGGATAGGTGCTTCTCATCTCTGCTAGCAGAGGCGGCCCCGTTCCCATAGCGTGTTGTTGAGTATCCGTCCCATCCCGTCCCGCCTTCATTACAAGACGTCGTGGGAACCCACCTTTAGAATGACTACGCAGTACTAATTTCTCTATAATGTCCGACACTCGGCCTTGTCATTCCTCGTATTTGTTAGTGTCTGTATTGCTGAGGACGTACCTCTTGTGGTCCTGTTGGTCCTGGTGGTAGCGCCCGGGGCGGTACGCAGGAGACGCCAGCCTGAGGCGGTCGTCGCCGGTAGGCGTCGAGTTGCGGTGGACGACGGCGAGGGTGGGCGTCGCCGTCACCGACGGCACGGGGGGTGGGGGCGGGGGCGGCGGGGACATGGAGGAGGGGGAGGGCGCTCGGGTCGCCTCCAGGGAGGACCACCGGTCCCGCTCCGCCCGCGGCTCCTCCTTGAGGTAGCGCTCCATCTCGTAGCACGTCTGCAAACAAAACAACACCGACAATTACAAATTAAGAAGCAGTACAGGACAAAGTTATCATCCCTGATGGGCAGTGTATCAATTTTCATATTATTTTTTGTAACAGGTGTTTTTCTTTTTGGCAAGCCACTTATCTTCGTTGATACTTAACCCGAATCGATAAAAGTGGATCTGCTTTGGTAAACTCAAAAATTAAGAAAGGAATTTGTGGGAATTATACCCGTCAAGGGCAAAATATTAACTATCAAGGTCACGCGTGCGAGACAGTTCAGTGCCTAGCGGCTAGGCGTCACTAACGTCGATAAGGATTTATCGCACTACCACTAGATAGCAGCACCATACATCACTGAGATATCTGTAAAGTGTGCTTGGTTTTCTGCGAGAAGGAGCTATTCGTATTTATATTTTTGATATACAATTCCTATGTAAACATTATTTTAAGGCAGCATCATTATATACCACAGAGATAAACATATACTCTGAGAGTTTTGTTTAGCTTAGTTGAATTCCGGTTCGATATTAATTGTATTTCACTTGCGAAATTTTTGCGTAAAGTGTTATTCGGTTATTTTACGGGACACTGTCATCGAGCGTGATGGGTGAGCGGTAATCCTCTGACCTCGCATTCGGGAGGACGCGTATTCGAATCCCAGTAAGCCATCCAGATTTGGCTTTTCCTTGGTTTCTCCAAATCAATCCAGGTGAATGCCAGGTTAGTTTCTTCAAAAGGCCATGGCAGAATTCCTTCCCGTTGCTTTACCCAAGTCCTTTAATGCCTGTAATGACCTCGACGTTGACGATGCGTAAGGCCATAAGAAACAAAATAAAAGAAAGGCATTGCCACTAAAAATTGCTGTCCTTTCCGACCTTACATAGTATTTGTTTATTAAGGAAAACTATACGTGAGACAGAAAAACAATTTGGCCGTGATGTATTCTACACCCTGTTCACTCTTAACTGGCGGCCCAATGTCACGTTGTGCAGAATCCGCTCCTCATCACCCACTTCGTTCCTTCCTCTCCGAGGTTTACTGCTGTGGGCGAGTGGCCCGGAGGGATAAGGGCGGCGACGTGGAGGTAGAGCAGGCTGACCTTGAGTCGCCTCTCTTAACTGAACGGGCTATAAATTACATTGTTGAGCAGTCCTTAACAGACATCTTGACTGTACTTTCATTTCGTACTTCCACTTGGCAGCAAATTCTTCAGAAAAATAAACCCCGCACACGATCTTATTGCCATAATTTAGTATTCAGTATATAACAGTTTTTGTACAGGAACCATATAAACCTGTCGAACATAGAATAAATTGTAAACGATATTTCAAGCGAGAAACAAGAATTATTTTTAGATGGCGTTGCTCTAACACTAACCTGTTATGGCACATACTCATCAAATATCACTTACACTCAAAAGATTATAAGCGACAACAACGTGTTTCATTTACATTACTAGCTCTAAACGAAGAACGAACAAATTAGATGGTTACCGCATAAATTAACAGTGTGGTGGTAGCACTAAATAGGATAATTCACACTATTTCCTTTGGGGTTTACGCATTGTCGAGGTTATTAGAGACGGGAGAGAAAGCGGGGGTAAGGAACTGGAAGGATTTCTGAAAGAACCATGCCGGAATTTACTTGGAATGATTCGTGGAAACCATTTAAAACCTAAACCTGTGTGACTTGACGGGTATTTGAACCTGCGTGCTTCGTAGGGCCAGGCCAACGCGTTATCGCTCACCCTCCTGGTTCTGTGATAATTTGCAGATTTTATGTTCCAAATGATAACAAAAAAGATAGTAAAGTCATCGACAGTTTCGTAAAAAAATTGATGTGTTGTAGTGAATGTTGGTATGGTTGAAAATGGAAGAGATGAATTCTTTTGATATTTCATGAAAATCATTATTTTCGTATAGAATATTCGATCAAAGGAAGAGATGTAGAATATAAGAATTGGTAATTCTAATAATAAAATAATTTATGCTGAGTGGAAGTAAAGAAATTATTTCAAAGGCATGGACCATCAAACTAGAGGAGTAAATATTGACAAAAAAACAACGTGAAGTCACTTAACTTCTACATGTGTATTGCTGTGTAACTCTCTTTCCTCGTACAATTTATTTTTTTGCACTTTATTTCACATAAATTTTTTACCTAGGTAAAAATTAATTATATTTTCAAAACCTTACTATCAGCGGAACTGACAGAAATACTGTACAGCTATAGCATAAACTGGTTTAATGTTAAAAGTTGATATTTGAATTTTGAAAAAAGCATATCTTGGCAAGTGAACCAAAGACAAAGTCGATTGCTCGGTTTTTCAATAATTCTATCCATAGATAATGTGTTTCCTAGTTTCCACCTCAAATTGTTTCAATATACGCAATAGACACGTGTATAAATAAAAAAGATAAAAATTAATCTTGTTTATGAAGCTTAGTATTAACAAGGATCGCTGTACAATACGCAAAGGACTTCTGACAAGGCTATCCAAAAGCAGAACATTTTCATTTGTTTGAGTTGAGCAGAACAGATCTTTAAAAGAATATGTGAATAGATGCCTCAAGAACAGAATTATGGAACAGTTTCACACGAGTAATATAACTCTGACAATTTCTATTTTTCTCATACTTGATTATAAAACGGAAACCATTCTCGTTTCGAAGTACACTCGTTGTGTAAAACATAGAACCTTGTTGCTCTGAGCTGCGAGCTGACAGCGCTTCCTTTAACAGAGCAGCGCTATTTTCTGGTGCCTCCTCCTTTGTCGCGTGCAGGTTATTGGTCAGCTTCGCGGTGGTCGTGTGTCAGTTCCCCAGAAACCTCAACAGTCATTCCAAGATCAAAGGCGGGATTACGTAACACGAAACTAGCGACGCTTCTTGCCAATGAAAACTGCAACATCAAAGTAGAGTCACGTTGCTAATTAACAGGTCTCAGCAGGCAATCGTTCCACAGCGTACACCGTCCGAAATATCAAAGCGAGATCTTCCATTAGCGTCAGATATCCTGTTCTTGTAGTGTTCTTAACGCCAACGGAGCGATAGAGATTATTATGCAACCTGCTACACGCTGTTACTTGAACTGACGTTCTTTGCCAACGAAGCGTTATTTATCGCATCCGTATAAAATAGGTGCTAGCTGAAGAACGGATGAAACCAACTATTTAAGAGAGGGAGAGATGGTCAAGTACGTCAGGAGATAAGGGTTCCTTATTCAGACACTGTACAAATACGCTTTCCTATTACGTCAAACTTTAAAAAGCAACTCTTTTTCTATATGACAAGCAACAAATTCACTTTTTTTTGGAAAACGTAAACATAACATTTTACTTCGGACATAGATAACTATACTATGAAAATTCCATATAAGTAATGAATTAAAATGATCATTTGCTTAGAGCATCGTGGTACAAATAAGATATCTGGATATCTGTATTTAAATGTTTTTGTTCTGTGTGTGTATATATATGACTGTCATTAGTGATTTAAGTCATGTATATGAGGATGAAAGTAGGGAGTGGATGAAATCCCAACCTGGTTTATTCGAGCCTACTCTTCCAAATGATCCAAAATGGTGCCGCAAGCATTACGTCACCATCCATACCATTTACAACGGTGTGGTACGCCCTAAATCGATTGGCACTAGTATTCAACGCAGGTGATCGATACACAATTTGCTTAAGATTAGCCGTGCAACACCTCTTCTTCTATCACATCTACCAAGTCCCGAACGATGAAAATTTCTTCCACCACGGGAGTTTGAACTGCTGGTACCATGTAGGGCACCACCAGTGGCTGTAAAGTACACAATCTGTGTAATCATGCTATAAACACAATCATACTTCTAGACTTGCTCAGGAACAGCACTTCATGTTGCGAATTGATACAAATTTTATACTGTAGCTAAACACTCAACTCCTTTCAGTTAGTGCACTGTTGGAAACTGAAACCATCAAATCTATTGAGCCTATCTGATATAACTGCGAATATTCTGTTCTCTCTCTACTAATTGTGTTTACGTGCATAGTAGTGCCAAATTACGTCTTTCATTTTTGCACTAGTTTGTTAAAATATCTCTTTTGTCTATGAATATTACAGTTACTGAAATTACCGCCATTATTCTGTCAGAAGAAACTATAAAAGAAGATTTAACACATATAAATAATGAAAAATTATGTCAAAACAACTCCAGATTAGAAATTCGCTACGACAAGAGCGTTCCATGTCACAGGTCTTCCACTGTACAGCTATTAATGTAATAATATGTTAGTTTTACCTTTGCGTGTCGTGGATATTCTTTCAGTTTTTGTATAGAATCTTAATGGGTTAAAAAAGCCATTTATCAAGCTACTGCGAAACAATGTCCAGCAATGTTAAACAAATGATGTAACCTGTTAGATTCAAGCCGAGTGTGGATTTCAGAGGTAGAACTGAATAAATTGTGCTGAGAAACCTCTATATTTTGGTCACGTTCTCCATGTAGTTGCTCGGCCGATAGAGGGTAAGGTTGGTTATCTTTAGTAATACTTGTAAGGAAACTGAAAACCTCTTCTATGCCTGAGCAGGTTGTTTCTGCCTAGAGTCACGTATTATTGCTACGCCGAAGTACAGGAGTAGCTATCCAGTTCCGCTTTAGCGCAAATCCACTTGCCGATTGCAAAACGGGAGTTGCCCGACAAAAGGGCTAATCCTCAAAACGGCACTCAAAAGAGGGCCCCACGTGGTCCGTAGGGAAAGGGGAGACAATCACACACCCGCGAGCACAAACAGCCACCCCGGCTAATTTTAAACCAGTCAGCGAAGTGGTCCTATTGATTTTACTTCCTTTATGAAAGCGAGATACGGATAGAATTTAAAGTGAAACGTCCTGAAGAACATCTAACTTCAGATGTTAAATATTCTTTCTGTCACCAAGCTTAGCGGGTAGGTAGTAACGCTATAGCCTCGTATTCTGATTGACGTGGGTTCGAATACCCTCCTGCCATCCAGATCTGGGTTTTCCATGGTTTCCCCAAATCATTCCAGCGAATGCCGGGATGGTTTCTCCAGATGTCCATGGCCGTCCCTTCCAGTTCCTCGCCCGCAGTCCTTTCCGCCTCCAATGACCTAGACATCGGCGAGGCGTAAATACTCTTTCTGTCGTTGGTGAAATTTTGTCATAGTAAACAACACTGCGTTCTGTGAACTCAGGTAATCTTCAATCTGCAGCGGACACTCGCACAAATGCCGGCTGCAGACAACTGTTTCATTACTGACTTTGTACAACTCTCAAAAAAAGTTTCTTTACCTTGATATGTTTGAATCTGCAACAAAACCGTTTACAATAGTCCTTCAAGTTTGCGGAATAATTTTTAATAAACAAACTGCGACAGGCCGCAAACCCAACTTCTTATTAAGTCCGATAAGCATTGATTAATTGTAAATTTGTATATTTTTCGTACGAATGAGTGCTTTTTTGATGGAGTAAAATGGTTTAAATGAAGAGTAATACGGTTAAAAGCAGTATAATGTTAATTAGAAGACTTTAATAATAAATTTCGTGTAAGCTACAGTGTTTTAAGTAAGATTTTCAGCTATAAAGAGTAGTTTAAATTTGTCAATTTTATGATTTAAATGTCTGTAAATCTTCGCTATCTTCATTTAAAATGTTTATTCATGATTGTAGTTAATTTTGTGTATGTTCTAATTGTTTTCGCACGATTTCTATTGTCGAAGCGAATGTTAGCGCTAGAGAAGGTAATATCGGCTTCTTTTAGTGTTTTTTCAACATTTCTGTACTACCTATTTAAACTCCAGAGATTTCGAACAGGCCAGTTCCTTGTAACAGTGCTTGCAGGATGTGTTTATGAGTATTTAGGCGCAATAAAAATGTTTGATACAACATGTATCGACGGTGTTCTTATTTCAGCAATAACCTTATCATTGGGAAGTTAAAGAAGTATTAGACTTCACTGAAAGTTACAAATCATCAGATGATCTATTAACGGACTAAATAAGCTATCAGCAATATTCGACAACAACTAAGCACAGAGTTGTTTCATATTGCTTTCGTGACAAGGCTGACTAATTAATTACATAGGCGAAAAATAGGATCTGATGCAATAGGAGAAATGAGTGAGTTCTGTTACTTGGGAAGCAAAATTACAACCGATTGCCGAAGCAGAAATGATGTTAAAAGCAGAATAGCACTAGCAAAAAGAGCCTTCATGAAAAAGAGAAACCTTTTAGTTTCAAATATTGATCTAGGAATTAGAAAGAACTTCGTAAAACTCTATGTGTGGAGCACAGCACTTTACGGTAGCGAAACATGGACTTTAGGAATACCGGAAAGAAAGAAACTTGAAGCATTTGAAATGTGGTGCTACAGAAGAATGCTGAAAATTAGGTGGACAGACAAAGTAAGAAATGAACGAGTTTTAGAAATGATGGGTGAGAAAAGAAGTTTATGGAAGAAGCTTACAGGAAGAAGAGACAGGCTGGTAGGTCATATTTTGAGACATGCTGGATTGGTTAATTTGTTAGTGGAGGGAACAGTTGAAGGTAAGAACTGCAGAGGTAGACAGAGATTAGAATATATGAAGCAGATAATTGAGGACGTGGATTGTAAGGGGTATGTAGAAATGAAGAGGTTAGCACAGGATAGGAAGGGATGGAGGATTGCATCAAACCAGTCTAAAGACTGACGACAGCAAAAAAAAAAAAAAAAAAAAAAAAGCGAACTGACGAGGGGTTTCATAATATTACATTATGGTCCTAGCAAATTCATTTCATCATCTTGTCATTCCATCAACAAACACATCAAGCTGCTATAGTTTATACCAACTACCAATATGAGAGAACTGTACATGATCTAACTTGTTCGCAACAGTATATTCGTTCACATACTCTACAAGGGTCAACGGTAATCCGACAAATCCCCCCCCCCCCCCCAATAATAGACTTGTCTACATGGAAACAATGAAAGCAAATGCCGAGATAGTTCCATCAAAAAGGCCATGGGGCCAATTTCCACCTCGTTTCCAGTTCTCTACCACTTCTAATGACCTCAATGTTCACGTGACATAAACTCGAAATATAAAAGTGTCCAGAATTTACAAGTGGTGAGTAACGTAACTAAAGGACTGCGAACAACGTCTTCTACTATACACCGTTTTCAGCGTATAACAGTGGAGACCCTACACGCCGCAGTTTGTCGTGTTTTCTATAGGGTCCCCTCTCCCCGGGGCAGCCACAATTCTCGACTGCTTCCGAGCGCACTCTTATAACGTCATTTTCCTTCCCGTGAAAGAGCTCATGCGCTTCCCCAGTAATCTGTTGACTTTCAATTTGGATTACCGCCACAGCCAGCCAGAGATATTCTGAATAGCTAATCAGAAGAAAACTTGCTGGTGTGTTTCCGGCCAATTGCCCCCGGGCTTCTTCCCGCGTGACTTCTTTCGCAAGCGTAAAAACTTCCAGCAAGGGGCGTGTCCCATCTGGTAATAAAAGTTGCCACTGCGATCCTCTAAAAAATACGCCCAAGACACTAACATTCATCTCGTATGCATCTGTATTCCTTTTACGCAAATAGTCCAGTGGTATAATAAGTTAATAACGAAGGAGTTTGATTTATATACAATAAAAGATGACGACAGTGGAAGAAACAGATGATTTCTCTTCTTCATAATTGTTGTCTAACCTAATGATACGCAAGTTAAATTAAAATGCAATACACGCATTGACGATATAAACAATGCGTTAGCCGAAAAATAAAAAAAAATCAGTATTTCATATACGTATTTTTTTTATGAATCTGGCAGTATAAACGTTCTTAGAGACGAACTTATTCCAATAGATAAAGTGGTCTAAAGAATGTCTACAAATTTTAAAATGTAAATTGGATTTTTTTATAATTGTCATTCAAAGGTGAGTATTTCATGAATCTGTGTGGAGAATTAAATGAGTACTGACCCAGTCGACAGACAAAAGCCATTCTAGAATAACAGGCTAGTTAATGTGAGCCCTTCCCCGAGACCCGAGTGTAGTATCATTTTTTCACCTCAAATCTGTTAACAAATTAAACACTGCCGATGATCTCAAAATGTAACACAGAAAATTGTGACCTTTTCGCATGACACATCTCTTCGGTTTGTAGTAATAATATGTTTTCGTTTCAAAATCTATTAATTAAATTATTTTGAATTTTTTAGATTGTATTACAGTTCCAATTCTTCATTTTTTTTATTTATTTTACTTTCTGGCATTCCGAAATTCCTTGATTTTAGTTCCATAAATGTTTCTAAAAAACTCTTTGTGAGACTTAGATTAATTTTACTACGATAAAAGACAACATTTTTACAATTAATCGATTCTTCATTTTAGTGCAATTCGTTTGATATAACGAAATATTAGTGAAATAATATAAATTCATTTTTAATTGTATCACCAAATCTTTATTAATGATAACTGATTCGGATAATCTGTAATGTATATTAATTTTCTAGAACGTAATTATAAGTTATAATTTCACAAAAACTTATACCGCAATAGGTGTAAAGTATCAACATTGTTAAGAAAATACTAACACTCTAAAATATTTTTAACGAAGCTTATATTTGCAAAGAAATATGTAGAACCGTTGTGGTTTTAATACAAAATGATCACCAAAGCAGATGGACAGTGCCTAAAGAAACAATTCATTTGAATAACTGAAGTTATCCGAGGACGGAGCGGCTACTGCCAGGGGAAATTCTGTTTTAATGGAAAGCTTATGTAATTCGGTGAACTAAATGCGACGTAATTGCTCCATTTGGAGCGAACGCTGCAACCTTGCAGGTCAGTGCTATTTTACCCCAACTGTTCTGCTTGTTTTAACCCAAATGCCCCTCACATATCTAGCAAAAACTCGTTTGTTCTTTATACTCTTGAATGCACAAAAAGACTAAAGCCAGTAGTTGCGCTCACGCACAAAAACTTTTCCTCCCTCTCGTCTCTCCACTGTTTTGTTCCCAGTATTAGAAGTACGGTAGGAGTTAGCATAAACATTAATTTCAGCTGAGGAATTTAGAGGCGTGCCGTTCTACCCTATTCACGCAGCGTGGTTGGTAGAGAGCTGGAGGGTTTTAACAACCCTGAAGCTGTTTCCACACCTATCTACTTCGCAGAGTTCAACGAAATCCCGCTCTCAGTCTTCTCCGTACCCCCACTCCCCTCCCCCAGCAGAGGACCCAAACAAATAAGGCAGCTAGCGAGAGGAGGCATTTTTGGGCGTGGGAAGCGCGGTTGCATATATCACAGGGGCAGCAGGTGTTTAATTAGTGATGCCAACCCCTCGCTGTTTCCCCTACCGCATCGACCCCGCGGCGAGCCCACCTACATTAATTAAGGTAAACACTGTGCCAGGCTCCCGCCACTCCACTCTGCCTGAGAGCCAATCCCGTCGCCCCGTCTTAGATTCTTTCCTCTCCTGCGCACAGTTCTTCCGATAGTCTCAGCCCCCTCTTTGCCGTCGTCAAGGCCCCCCTACCCCTCCGCTGTCGCGAGCGCTCCTTATGTGCTCGGAGGAGAAGAAAATTGAGGAACGCGTCGCGAGCAACCTTCCGTCGGCAGCAGCGAGAAGCAATTAAAAGCGAGGAAAATTAAATAGCAGGCGAGAGACAATCAGAAGCGAGACAATGGGGATACAATCCGGTTTCATTAAAATGTTCAAATATTTTATAACCTGGAGACGGCGGGAATGAAGTGGGAGGTGTATAGACCTGTCGCGGCGGAATGGGAAGAGGCCCTCACAAAGGTGTTGTAAGCGCTGTCGTTTTCGCAACAGGCCAGTACGGATCTCAGCTGAAACGAAAGTGAGTCACGACTCCCGCTTCAAGGGCAGGAGTCGCTACCCAACAACTGAGTCACAACTAAGATAAAACAAAAATATGAAAAAAATTTTAGCAAATGAAAACACCAAGGATGATTAATTTACATCAAAAGTTACTTGTTTCCACATCTACCGAGTTGGAAGAACGCGGGTTCGAATCCCGGTCCGGGCATCCAGATTCAGGTTTTGTATGGCTTCCCCAAATCTCTACAGGCGAACGCCCGGATGGTTTCTTCGAAAGGCATATATACATATATTGGTAGACAGTAGATAACTGCAGAAAAATTGTATTACCTTAAAACAACTAAGCATCCTTTGTGAACTAACATAATGTTCTCTCCTTTCAGAATTTGAAGTGTAGAGGACTCACAAATGAGGTTCTATTGCTTTGTAGGAAAGTGCATATTCAATACAAAAACACTTTAAATTCAAAAAACTTTTTTCCGCTTTATGAAGTTCATAACGTTTTCTAATATCTTATGTTTCTTCACGTGTTGATACAAGAGCAAGTATCTGTCAGAAAAAAACCTACAACCTAACAACAACTCGAAAGTTTGTGTAACACTATAGGAAGAAAATATTTCGGAACTTTTGTGAAGATTGATGAGAGCATTATGGTAAAAAGAAACGGTTTGGTTACAATGTAATGGACACTATGCAGTGCTCAGCTTCGAAGGCTAAATACTTTGTCCAATTATCCGAACACAAAGGGAAATAAATATTCATCTCTAAAATGACAGCTGTGCACAACTGACACATAGTAATGACTACTGGGTGATGACAGCGATCAACATTATAACAAATGTCACATGATTACCAAAACATGTGGAGATCGTACTTAACGCTTGAAATTGCGCACTAAAAGGAAAATATCCACAACCATATAATATGGAAATAAAATAATTTTCCTGCCATTTTAGATGCCAGATTAGAGCTGAAAACAAAACGGTGTGCTGCATGACTAATTCGATAGAGTCATTGAGTTCGATCTGGAATATCGGCGTTCGAATCCAGATAAAGCCAAGGATTTTTGTTCGAAGCTTTCAGTGAGCACCCAGTCTGTTGTATAATGATTACCACGGTGGAAACCCCTCTGAAGGATAAAGGACTGACGGAATATGACACTCACCACGTCAGCCAACGAAGTTTAAATACTGGCACCCGATTAACGGCCTTCATGATTGTGGCCTTTAAGGGGTTGTCCCTAATCTCCGCTTCTTTAACGATACAAACAATACTGCACTTACCATACAGAAGATACGTTACAGATATAGAAGACGACTCTCCATGGCAGAGGCGTAATACGAGGGCAATTAAACTATACCACTAGTTTGCAAAACAAACCCCACGGGAGTCTCCCGCATACAGATTAAGTACGGCAATATATAGAGCTATCTCCCAGAAGAACGTGCTAGCTACACCTAAAACAACACTACCTATGCTGCAAAGTACACAGCACACAGTATACAAGTTTATAATACACTAGCATTTCCCAGCACTTTAACCCATGCGGACCTGAAGAGGAAAAATATAGTGAAGTGGTGGCAGCATAAAACAATACAAATTAGTTTTTAATTATCTGAATATCCTGCTAAATAATCAAACTTACATAGTCGACAACAATATTAACAGAATCCAGAGAGTTTTTTTGTTTATTTTTAATGTTGTGTAATCTTTGGCGCCTATCTGTTCAGGTTACGACATTAGTGTTCATCTTAGATGTATTATGATCTGTGGCACCTAAATGTTCAGTTGGCGAACAGGTTATCCCGTCCACCAATCACGTATAGCTACAAGACAGTATTTAAGTAACACACTAAGCTTTCAGGCCCTGAAACTCCCATCCAATTCATTTCGCTATTATTTGTGTGAAGCGTGGACATAGAAATCCCAGGGAAATGGTAACTTACTTATTTAGGAAGTGAAGTGAATCGAACCGCTGACACTTTGCAACATTGTTAGACATCACCTGTAATGACGTTAGCTATCAAGTAAATAAATCTAATTCAGACACATTTACTCGACTTTCAGTTTTTATTCAGTACTCTCTTTTGTCTCACGTTGTAAGGAATAACGATTTGGAAAAAAGCATTATTGTTCCAAGTTTCACCGGTTTGTAATTTCTTGAAGTCTCTCTATTGTTGTCCGGCAATCCAATAGAGAACTCCGAGTATTGGATTTGTGCTTTTATTGTGAGGAATCGCGCTCGTCCCCCCGTATCTTCCAAGTGACAGAATTACTGTGAGTAGATGGTATTTGGATTGAGTTTTCAAGCTTTATTTTCCGATATCCGGTTGGCGGATAGTAACATTTCAGGGTTAAAGGGGACCTGCAGCGAGGCGGGGTTGCGTTTAAGCTCCTTTATCCTTCAGTCCAATACACATTCGTCGTCGTTACATCGATTCAAGGGCACCAATTGTACCGCTGCCTTCTCCCCTGCTCGCCTTCTATTAGCATCTGCAGTGAGAGCACAAGCAAACTGTTGCTCCCTGGTCTTATAATAGTAGAGAAAACTTTAAATAAGCAATACCATACTCTCTGTATTTATAGGTGCTTTCGAAAAGGGTAAAAGAGGAAATAAAAGTTGCGTACATTCCATGAAAATAAGTTTGATAATATTTTTCTACTAAATTTGGTCAAATGATTGATCACAGGCTTCTTCCGGAATTACTAGGCGAAAATTTTAACATACGATCTTTTATTTTGTTTTATTTTATATTCACTCTCACAAAAGTTTTTTTTTTTTTTTTTTAACGATAAATGTAGTTAATACCAGAATTCATATAAAGTTCTTGCTGAGATATTGGAAAGTTGATATCCTGTTTCATCGATGACTGATCTTTGGTTGATTAAATAGCCGTATAAATAAGAAAATTTGCACAGAAGCCCAACAATTTTCCTTGAGCAAGAAACTATTGAAATATTAATTTTAATAATTACGAAAAAGTACTAAGAGATCAACCAGTCCTCTTTTTAGTACCCTAAAAGGCATAGTAATAACTTTTTACAAAAATAATAATAAAAAACACTTTGAAGTGGAAAAAATCGACCAAAAGATTTTTTTATTATTTTATTTTTTTTACTTATGGCTTTACGCCTTGTCGACGTCAACGTCATTACAGGTGGGATTCAAAAAGATGTTTCAATTGAGAGGATCCAACAACTTTATTATTATATTTTTTATTTCTTCTTTAAAGAGAAGTAAGTTTAATGGAGAAGCAATAAAAAAAACTGGTTACTCAATATTCATCATATTTCGAAGTGTTTTAGGGAAGGAAATCATATGATATGAAGTCATTTCGTTAGAGACGATTTTTTCTTTTGCCTCCTGTGTATTTATTGGATTAAAATTCATGTATACATAGAGTCACTAGAACGCACACTTTAACAGCCTTTCATTACTCTCACCATACGACATGCATTTCGAAACTTCTCACACTCGCTGTTTTAAAAATAAATCTTTTGAACGTTATTATCAGGGTGTTCCCATGAAACATACTCCAATACTGTTCCTAAGATATCGTGAGCCTGGAATAGGGACGATAACGCTCAGGCCTGGAATTTGGGATGAGGTGGGTTCAAATCCCCAACCGGCCATCCATATTTCTGCTTTCAATGGTTCCAGAAAGTCTTTAGGCGAAAGCCATAGTGGTTCCTTCAAACAGCCATGGATAATTTCTTAGCCGTTCCTTCCCCAAGACCTTCCCCGCCTCTAATGGGCTCGATGTCAGCGAGGCGAAAAGTCATAAGCAATAAGTCTTAAGAAATATATCATACTGTTCAACATCCCCGAGAAATCTCTAACATTGTGTCGAAACGAATATATGTTGTTTGATCGGTAAACACACTGTAGATTGCTTTTTACTTCATAGCGTGTCTGTCTGGAAGATGTCGAGAAGGTTGACGTAGTACATGAATTTAAAATAGTAAGTATGTGTTGAATAAGAATAATATTTTCATCCAGATATAATAAGTATGCTGCGATATTTCGACTGCATTGTCAATATTGAATCTAAAACCGAGGGCAAAGACAAGTTAGTAGTTCTAAAACAAAGTGTTGCGAGAACAATTTATATTGGAAAACAAATTTTATGAATTGCAGGACAGATATGAATAGTAAGAATGTCTGATTTAAGTAGCTGTAGCTTAATTCGTGTATAAAAGCAGTTTTTCAAAGAATATTTGAACTAAATTTATAGAACTCAGCAATTTATGAAAGTGATTTCTAACACAGAGAAAGGGAGAAATAAGTAAATCTCAAATATGGCGATTAGTTAAAGAATTAAAAAGTTGGTGGGATGACAAACCATGGAAGTAACACCTTCTGTAAACAATGCGAACGAACGGAGTTTCTGGAAAAATATTTTATAAATGAAAGATACGATAAATGATCGCAATGAAGGAAAAATTGATTTGTTGATTTGTGAAGGGAAACAAGGACCAGTGCAATTGGTTTTAGTGATATGAAGATATTATTACACGTTAGAAAGACGCGAAGGACTACCCGGAATCAGCTTAAAAATGGATGACTACATAAATGTAACTTCAGCGTTAAATATGCCGGCCTCGGTAGACTAAGGGCTAGAGTACTGGCCCCACGTACCGAAGGTCGCCGGTTCAAGTTTGGCCGAGGGCATGGGTGTTTAAGTGTTGTGTGTTAGTGTGCTTGTCGTGTCCGTCCTGTGGTGTGTCTACAATTACTTGAAAGATATATATACACATATACACTGGATGAAAATAAACACATACTTGAGCTGGCTGTATTGCCTAAGGAAGCCAAATGCCATTAACAAAAAAAAAAAAAAAAAAAAAAAAAAAAAACAACTTTAAATGATACATTAGCTTTAAGTGCTAAACGATCTAGGCTACACGGCGTTTCCTCAGTGACAACTGTGTTGCATAAGTCGCAGGCGCTGTAAACAAGTGTCCGCGGCCACAGGTGCCGGCGCGGCGAGCGTCTCGAGAGCAGCCCGGGGCGACTCTCGCGCCACTCCACGGAGGAGCACTTGTCACCCTCACCCTCCACTCCCGCGACGCTTCTCTCCGCCATCAACTGGCCAAGCACCACTAAACGAATTTAGGCGTGTTTCATTTTCATTACTTCTTATTTAAAAAAAAAAAGAAGAAATATAAACTTTAGGCTAGGTCACACAGCCACAATTTCAATTTGATATGAACGTATTTATAGCACTACTTTCAATATTTGAATTTTTATACAAGTATGGACAATATAATAAGTAGATACCGCCGAAGATCTCTCCTCAAATAATGGCTGTTATACTGTCGTTAGCAGTAAAATAGTACCAATTGTAGAAAGATATTGTGATAGCTTAGTTAAGGGGTTATCTAGCTAATATTAGTTGTGACTGAAATTCAACCTAGACGTAGTGAAGTACTTATTTTTTGTGATAAAACGTCTATACTTAGAACAGTTCAAAAACTTTAAACAACAATATCATTTATGTAACAATTTAACCAAATTCTGGTAGTAAATAAAGCCTAATTTGGATGCTAGATGTTAGCTTATAGAAAATGGTAGATAAATAAAAACAAAAATATGATACAACTAAAACACGTCATTGAATTTATCATTCACATAGGAGACACATAACAGATTTTAGTGAAAATTGGAATGTTATGTTGTACACGAACATAAAAATTCAATTCAATTGCGGTTGGAATTTCGTCTGCATGAAGAAACAAACTCTGTGAAAATACGTTACAAATGTTTCTCCAGTTTTTAGACAAGCCGTTAGCTGATGCGAATGATTATTTCTAATTACGACTCTGTAGCTCATCAAAAGATAGACCCTTTGACAAGGAAACTGAAGAAAATTGATTATAGTCTTTACGAGGGAACTGAATCTAAAAGAACAACGCAAAGTTCATGGTAAAAAATAAACAAAGAATAAATGAAAAAAAAGATCAGATAAACTGTAAGAAGTAAGAGAAATATATTACAACGGATGGAACGATTTCAGAAGCAGCTTAGCAATATAAAAAAGAGTTCTCTTCAAAAAGAAAAATAGTTTTTTATCAAAAAGTGACGTAAGAATAGGAGCCAGCTTGTTTAGTAGGATAAAATGCTGGTTTCAAACATAAATACAAGACCTACAAAAAAGCTTCCTGTAATTGTTTGTATGTTGCACTTTGGGAACACTAGACACAAGAAAACAGAAACATTAAAAATTTGGTTATACAGAATTGATTTTGGAAATTACAATAAGCACCGAAACAACATATTCAAAAAAAAAAAAAAAATTGGATGAAGTAAATAACTTGACCAAGAATCTCACAAACAGAAGTGACAGAATGGGAGGTAAAATTTTAATACATGCGACATTTGTGGATTTTAACTCGTTAGTGATGGGAAATACTGAAGGGAAAAAGTGTGGAAGAAGATAAGAATAGAATGAAGCTTGTAACTGATATGTTGAGATGAAAAGAAATTATCCCAGGGTAGTAAGCTATGAGGACTGAATGGAACAAATCGAGACACGAATAACAGATAGTTTTAAAAAATTGTCTCTGATATTTCTTGTTCCTGCTCTAAAGCAGCGATCTTTTCATCTCTACTGTATTACATTTCATTCGTTCCGCCTATCAGCGTCCCTTACCTCCCCCCTGTCGTCGCTTATTACCCGGCGGTGCGGCTTTCCAAATCTATGTGGCTGCCTCGCAGCCTTGAGGCTAGGCAATTTCATTAACCGCGTATGGAAGTGCTTTGATGTACGTGACAACAGCGCTCTCTCGGCTGATAGTGCCGGCCTTTCCATTACATTTAACAATATCCATTATTACCAACGGCGCCAGCACCAGATGTACCGACGCTGGCGGCGGATCGCTGGCTAGTTAATTTGAAACAGTGTCACATCCCTCGCAAGTTATCGGGGGAACTAATTACCGAGCGACGTGATATCGCTGAAAATCAGTCCATTGTTTTAAATGTTGACTCCAGAGAACATCCGTTCTTTAAAAAAGCCCTACCTGAAACATTCTACAGCCTGGACAATGGCTCTATTCAACGACATATACGATGTGGATTCAATAAAAAACTGTCGAATATATTTTTATGACCTTGTTTTTATCAGCAAATATATGTGATAATACAGGTATTATGTTAAAAGCAGAATAGCACTATCGAAAAGAGCCTTATTGAATAAGAGAAATCTTTTAGTTTTAAATATTGATTTAGGACTCAGAAAGAAGTTTTGAAACTCTATGTTTGGAGCACATCACTTTATGGTAGCGAAGCATGGACTTTAGGAATACCAGAAAGAAGGAAAACTGAAGCACTCGAAATGTTGTGTTAGAGAAGGATGCTGAAAATTAAATGGACAGACGAGGTACTAAATTAACGTGTTTTGAAAACGATGGATGGGGAAAGAAGTTTGTGGAATATTAAAGAAAGAAGAGACATGTGGGATTGGTTAATTTGATAGTGGAGGGAACAGTCGATGGCAAGAACTGTAGAGGAATACAGAGATTGGAATATATGAAACAAATAATTGCGAACGTAGGTTGAAAGCGGTATGTGAAGATGAATAGTTTAGTGGAAGATATGGAAGATTAGTCAAACCAGTCAAGGGACTGATGACAAAAACAAAACAAAAAACAAAAAATGGTGATAACTAAAACCTTAGAAAAGCGAAGCTTACAGATAGCAAGATACACTTTTACCAAGGCATTGTTATTCCTCCATGCTTATCCATAGAAGTGGGTCAAGGATTACGAAGATAAAAGATAAAAGCCGCATACAAGCGGTGGAGATTAAGGCCCAAGGTATGATAATGGACATACAAAAAAGACCTGTTACGAAATATGTCGAAAAAATTGGGGAATGTAAGAACAAATGCAAATATTACCGGTACAGATTGAATGATGTGCTATTCCTGAAAGAAGTAGACAAGTATAGATCAACAGGTAGATAGAGCATTGCAAGACCAAAGAACAGATTGGAATAGTCCACCAAGACTGTCGATAAGCGGCAAAATAGGATTCTGGCATTTGGGAAGAAGCGGATTCAAATCCACATCCAGCTATCCCTGCATCACACTGGGCGAATACTGGCAAGGTTCCTTCAAAAGGAAATTACAGAAATCCTTCCCGTTCATTCCCTCCCAGCTATAATGACCTCGACGTCAATGAACCATAAAAAGGACTAGTATCTGATTCCTGAACATGTCAACAGGCCTGATCCTTATATGGAAAGAAAAGAGAACTATTTTTATAATCAAAACGAACTATGAGCATTATTCGTTGAAACTAAAAGACGGTCATTTGGGTTGCTTTAATAAAAAAAATTCCATGGGCACGTACAAAGAATGAATAACAAAAGACTTACGAAGCAGTTATTTGACTTTACAAATAACTACAAATCCAAAGGACATGGTTCCAGTAAATAGAAAAAGATATACAAAATGCTGGAATCAACACTCACTAAATGTCATAACACGTTTTAGAGAGGAAACTTAAAAAGCGGGTTTTCTAGAAAGAAGGAAAAATCAACCAATGGATGAAAATGTATACGGGAAGAGAAGTAAAGGTACTCAACGAGAGTGAAAGAAGTGTGGGCGCCAAGGAGATTGAAGAAAACCTAAGCACAAAAATAGTCGTTCTATCGTGCCCTCTAAAGGAGTTATTTCAAGAAAGAAAGAAAATGCATCTAATACCCTATTCAGTATTCAGATATCCCTTATCTAGATCAAGATTTTGGGCGGGGTGTTTAAAATTTGTGTGAATAATGATTGTTTTTAGATTAGTTAGTTGTTCTGTAGTGTGTTTGTGACGACTAAAGAACGGACAGGGGTAAGCCCAGTGTTGGCCATACCCCATGAAGAATGCGAAGTTTCTCTCCTGGACGAATCGGCATCAATATTGTCGCATGCCATTCACTCCAAACGCAATGCGGAGAGTTTTGGGATTTATTCCAAGGGTTTGGAACATTATCGGGTAGTAAAACATGCTGTACCATCAGGTCTCCTAATCTACGACGTAACGAATGATGAAAATTTCTAACATCTTATGGATTGAAAAAATGTATTCTCGTGTGAAGCCCCTGACACATAGTATATTAGCTAACTATGCAGCGGGATCAACTATGTCTATAAATAAGCACAAATACCGATATTCCTCTTAACTATAATTATAATTTTTTATTAAATTTAAATATTTTCAACTTTTAAAAAACATCGTTAGTAGATGATCGTTGCATCTTTCAAGGTAGTTCTCATTAATCAAAAATTCTAGACAAATACCAGTATCAGTCTTCAATTTATTCGTAAGAACATATCAGATATCAACACGATGCACGTGTACTCTTTAAATTATTGAAAAAGTTTGAATATCTTTCTGGAGCGGAGGTGACGCTTGGCAAATAAGAACTCAGGAAGGGATAGAATTATCAACGGCAAAGCGATACTGAGTTAAATAAGACTCGGCCTACAGTATACTTACGACATAAATGCGTTTATGACAAAACTGACAACATGAAGTTAATTCGGGGATATGTTCTGTTATTAAACTCTCAGTAAAACTATTCCCAGTGGTGTTCAACAGCTGATCTTGGTGTGCCATGTGCTATCATATCTCTTGGTGCTCTATACACATGATTTACAAACGTCACATAATAGAGCAGCTAATTAAAACGCCGACATCCTAGGCCGTATGGGAACCACTGATCTCTGTAAAGAGAGTCCAGAGCGCTAGCCTTTACGCTGTCGGGGTTTCCGTGCACAGACTGCACAGGCACATACTGCTAGGATACAAGACAAAGGGGATTATTACAAGCTACACGTTATTTAGAGCATTAAATCAAAATGATGTTAAATGTGCTTTCTGCTCAGCTTACAGGTGTCATAACGTAACAGAAACATATTTAGGATGATGGGTTACGGTTGAAATTATAATTTTAACTAATGGTTTCCGTAAAAATTTCTTAAAATAGCATGTCATTCATTGTTTGCAAAATCTTGAAAGCAGAATATGATTCATAATGATTGTTTTCATGAAACGTGTAGTGCAAAAAGTTATTTAAGACTTCCAAGGAGTAGTCAGACAGATACGCTTGAGGATAAGTCTCCAGCTTGCCTTAAAGACTCTTATTTATGCCTCTGCCACAGGCAGATCTCACTGGTAGTTGTAACAGATGGAGGAAATCGCTGTTTCAATTTGCATATATCTCGCTTGTCTTATACGATATAAAAATCTCTTTCCCGTCTCTACTTCAGCTAACCAAATATGCAGCGAATATTTCAACGCGTTTTATTTCTTTCAATACTGAGGCTTTAGAGGAACCGAGAAATGATACCGAAAAGATATTTACCACAGAATTACACCGTGCAGTTGAACAGTGCATTCATTTCTAGTCTGCACGTAACTGACAATAACTTGATCGGTATAGAATAACTATAAAGGGAAACATACTTTAACACAAACAATTGTTACACAAAACAATTGTGACATGTTAATGATACGAAACACTCATTATCGGAAACTTTGACCAGCTAATTTAATCTATTTCCAAAGAGGATATTTTTTTAACTGTTGCCTACGTCGATATACTATATCAATGCATATTACATAACACACTTTGCTGCTAGATTATCTGCTCTGTGTTGCTGAGTTGTTTTAAACGTTCTTGCCAATGTTGTTTAGGCTTCAATTTGTGATGTCACTTAAAGCTGTGAGGATAGTCAGGATGACAACTTTTTCAACATCAAAATCATTATTGTAGTGAAGTTTTCCTTCTTTTACGCGTATGTACAAAACTAAACAAAAATGGTAACCATAGTAATATTTTGTCTGGCCTGTATCTCGTTGTCAACACTTAATTAACCGAAGGAAATAGTCGTATATCCAAATAAATGGACTGTTCAAATGCTCGCTAGGAACTATTTTGGAATGCACTTGTACTCAAAATATAGATGGCAGGATGATTTCCAGATATGAGCCTTCCAACACGTTGAACTGCTTCCTCTTTGTTTTCCGACACAGACTTCACATATTACCTACATCGCTTACATTGAAAAAAATTTGTCTATTCCCTCATCTTGATTTTTTCTTCTAATACGTTAATTCAGAGAAAATACACTGTACCAGTCATAAAAAATTGATTTCGTTACTTTGTCTTTTTACTTAATTGCTTCTTATCCTCTCCTCTGAATCTTTCTACTAGCATATTCTTCCCATTCTCTTTTACGTATTCGGAATATCCATTTGTTGCCATTTAATTAGATTTCTGGGCTATCTCTTCTGTGACAAACTTATGGCACGTCCACACCCTGAAGTTAAACTAGTGTGTATTTACTCAATTACAGTTCCATTCACTTCTTGATTACTTGATGCGCAGTCACACCCAATGGACCACGCGCTGTTTTGACAAGCAGTCAGTTCATAATATTCTTTATCTTACGACAGGTCTTGTGCCTGCACTTTTGAGGCAAGTGTTTTAAGAACGGAGACTTTCCCGGCTCATAATTGCAATGAAGTCTTCAAGGTTGTACCGCCGGATTGTGTTGTGAAAACATGACATTTTGACAACTAGCACCGTCGTCTTTTTCAGGTGCGAAAACTTCTGTATTGATGGGCTGTCCGATAGATACTGGAATAGAGGTATATATCATGTTTTCACAGCACAATTGGGCAGTATGCCAGTGAAGACTTCATTGCGAGTCAAGTGTTGTATCAGACTAACGGTTATCCAGCCCCGTAACTTCATTATAGCTACAATGTTCGGCTTTTTGCATACTCATCTCCGTACTATGACAGGTATTCCATTTTCCACTTTCATGATCAAGCATGTTCCCTAAGGTCTTACATACCACCTTTCTTTCAAATACAAACAGTCCCTTGATGTTCTGTTTCGTAGAAACCACATTCATTATCTTTTTGTTTCTTCATTAGGTATTAATAGTTTTTGTAAGAAATCAATTTAAACAGTATTTATTTTTGTTGATCCATTTTTCTCAGTTCGCTTCAGCTTCCTGATTGTGAAACTTTATTGACAGCTCGCATGGTTCGGTTAAGCATTGGATGCAATGTATATGAATTACATAAATATAGATACCTAGCTTTTAATCCCGCCAAAAATGACAGACTGAACGCAGAGGTCTGGTAGTTTATTCGAGCTTACTACAATATTGACAGCCAAAAAGTGAAAACAATTACATCGAATACCCTGTAAGCCTGTAAAAAATAAAGGGTGAATGTAGCATTCTGGCGGTTCATTTCCTAGCAGTTTCTTAATTATATACCATTCTTATTAAATAATTTTCTTAACCTTAAAATGATGTATTGCGCTACATATTCCTTGGTTTTTCTGTAACAGCAACATTTCTGGATAGAGAGTATAAGAAAACATTTACATCGACTGAATATAAACAAACAAAAAACCACTAATAATTAATATGTTAATTTAAACGCAGTACATTATTTCTTCAGTGTTCTTGCAATTAATTTCTTCGAGGTTTCTTAACTATGTAGAATCGTTATTAAATAATGTCCATAAACTTTATTTACAATCTCTGTATCGAAGACCGGGCGCGTAAGGGAGCGTGCATAAACCACGTAGCTCCATTTTGTCCTCCTGTGAACCCCCCCTCCCCCCCACGTAGCCCTACGTAGCTTTTGGCTCTACCCCCCCCCCCTCCCCCACGTAGCACGTAGCTTTTTTCTCTTTTGATTCCAGTAGACATTTTGTGCTGTTTTCTCTTGTCAGACTATTGTAAATAGATAATTAACTGTGGGAAATAAGTATTCACATGCTGTTGTGGGTTCTGTTCCTCATTTTAACTGTGAAAAATGTTATGAAAGGTAAGCTGCGTGGCCTGGCTCGGAACCCCCCCCTCCCCCCACGTAGCCCAGCGCAGCCTTCCAGCAAACCCCTCCCCCCCCCCCTGGATCGAGCCACGTAGTTTGTGCACGGTCCCTAAGGGACATGGTTACACAGGGACCAAGCGTGTCGTTTTATTAATACAGATTGCACGAACTCGAAATTCTGTTACTTATGACTTGGTTCGCTATTACTGCGACGTGTGTGCAGTATGCTGCGACTGTAGACGCCGGGCGTCCCCCGCGCCGCGACGCTACACGACGCTCGTGCCCACTCTGCAGTCGAGGCGCGCACCGGCAGTTCATCAAAATGCCGGCCCTGCACGGCGCGGCGCTGCCTCCGCCCAGAGACGCTATTTTTTATTTTTCATCTGGTGGGGCAGGGGAGAGGGGAGGCCCGCGGAAACGGGCTTAGTAGGCAAGTTTTCCTTTTCTCTTTCTAATAACAAGGATAAAAGGCCCGGGCGCGCCGCCGAATACCAATAGGAGGTCGGGAAGGGAGGGGATGCGCTCGCGAGCGTCAACTGGAGTGCGTTCTCCGATACTTTGGGGTCAAACTGACGGCGGCACTTTGCGGGGTGGGGGGACCAGACGGCGGTACCCGGTAGCGCTCATTCCTGTCAGCGTAAACACACATCAATCACCTTGCGCTGTGTTCACATCCGCCCGACTCCAAAGTGATTCCGGCACCGCGCGCAGAATGTTTGCTCTCTTAGTGGTTGACGGATGGCGCGCGTCGACCATTTGTTCTTTTTAGGACCGAAGCAAGCCGAGCTCTTGGAACATTATCTCGAAGCCACGAAGCTGCTACCCTTCTTTTATTTATTATTTTCCGGATTCAGTGTATTTTATTCATAATTTAATATATGCCATGAAACAAGATTTCTACACTTCTGAAACATTTCTAGAATCTCAGGGAATGGGCAAATAGCTACGGTTTCGTTCGTTTTACCACCAGTTATAAAATCATGGTTAATTTTAGTTACGAATTGTTGCCTACGCTCCAGCTTCTGGTCTTTAAGAACATTACACAGCTAACCTCAATTAACCTAATATAATGCTCTGGGGTGACGTATATGTTGTGTGAAAACGCTTCATTTTACTTGGTTAGTCAACGGAAAGCATTATATTAATTATTAAAGCCGAGAAAAACTTCCCTCTTATGTTAAAATAACTTACCATATATCTCGGCGTTTCTCAATATTTTTCTATACAAGGACCACTAAAAAGTCAAAAATAATTCTAAGGCCCATTAGATTATATAGACCTGATATTTTTAATTAATTATGTGTATATTATTATCTAAACCATACCAGATTTTATCGGCTCATACCACGGTCCCGTAAGGCCTTCATAAAATAGTAATTTCCTTAGGCTTAAAAGGACGGCTGGTCTCTTTGCCGCCGCTGAAAACGTATGTAGTAAATATACTGCAATAGTAACAGTACAGTCACATTTTCACATCCCGGAAATACCATGGCTTGTAGAAAGTTTCATATAAAGCTTATACTCGCTGTTGTATTGTTCATTGCGAATATGGAATCCATTTTATGACAACAATTTTTATTAATTTATTTTTGTTATCTTTAATTAACTTAGAATTGAATTTTTAATATTATGCCTGCAATCCACAAGTCTATATGATTTCAACCTTGTACAAGGAGCTGAAAGATCAGAAGCTTGCTTAATTTTATCAATCCTATCTTTCTACCAGGTTGAGGTTGAATATAGTTCCCGCAGAGCTCTAATTGGGGTTCCGTGTAATACAGGTAAAGGAACAAAATATTTGTCACCAGTGTACGTTTTCCCGTTAGTTCACATTATCCATCAGAAAATGTAACTCTTATACAACAGTAATATATTATTCCTGTTTTTAATAAACACATTCAACTCCATGTCTCAAAAAAGCCTTCTTTAAGGCTAAATGAGGCATAATCAATAATTTTTGTTGTTTAAACGTCTACTAGAATAGAACTATCTTTTATCCGTGGCTTTGCCCCCTGGACCACAGAAGCTCTTGGTCGTCCTTTTTCGTCGATAAATTATTTCAGGAGATTCAAATTTATGAGATCTGAAGAAACTTGGTAGGTTAGACAACAGAGATACTCACTTTATTTAATGTTTCTCACATAATTGAAAGCGTCTTGAATTTATCGCATTATTGTTTGAAACTTTTTTAAAATAACGGTTTCGGGCATAACAGTCAACCATCCATAATTGTAGATTCGGATGAGAGAATGAAAACGGTTTATCACAGTCAACAACTCACATGTCTCCTTTCATGATCAATAATAATAATCTAATGGTGTACATCAGTGTTTCTCCCTATGTGGTCCGCGAAACACTACTAGTCCGTGGTGATGGTTCAGGTGGTCTGCAGGCAGAATATTATAAATTTAGATACCGTATTCGTCGTACTGCTTGAGGCTATAAGCAAGTATGAATTGTAAGCCCAACATTTTAAAAGCCACGAATGTTTCTATGACCTTGCAAAAATCCGGCATTTCCAAGATGTGAATAGGACAGCATTGTTCCTACTATAGTCTATTCATTTCCAGACAGCATCAAAAACAGCGACGTTCGTCTAAGGATTTTGTTAATGGCCTTATCTGAGGGTCTCATTAGGGATCGTGTTGGTAACAGAAGAGTGGCGAAGGCCGTGAGTATAGCGTAGCATCCAACCCATAATAACATTAGTACTATTTATTTTGCTACTAAATATTATGGGTGTTGGCAATATGTAGTTATATGTAATAGTTCACTATAATAGTAGAAATGTTTTTTCATAGGAATTTTAAAAAAGTTTTTAGATTTTTTATGTTATAATGATAGAATAAAATATGTCCCAGATGTTAATAAAATACACGTAGGTAAAAAATTATTAAAAAAAATAGGCCCATAAAAGTTAGTGGTGCGCAGAATTATTTTTGACACTTTACTAGTCTTCGGGATGAAAAAGGTTAAGAATCGCTGGTCTGAACTGTGTTGAACAGTGGACGATGCAGCCGACAGCGATTTTGTGTGACACTGAGAGTGCGTTTAGTGAGGGAGCGAGGTCCCGCAGGCTTTGTCGTGGCTTCCTTGTGGAGGACTAACTTACCGGCAACTCCCTAATGGAGAGTGCATCAACATCGCCTCCCACACGCCAGCTCACAGTTAATTTTCGTTACACGCCATTACATACCGTACAACGCCATCCGAGAACACAGTAATTACTACAAGATCCGAAATGTCAGCTACTTACCTTCGAAAATAAATTGTAGTTGGTAGACTTCAGTACCTTCACAATGGAAAACACAATGCTTATGGGGTCCCTCGTTGGTCTGTCTATCAGCCTTCATAACTTGCAAATCCTGTTCCTAATAAACTTGTAATCATGCAATAAATGAGTTCCCACTAACTTCAGTAAGATTATAACAAAGAACGTGGAAAATTCATTGAGGGTGAAAATAAATTTAGAATAGTTATTGGGAGGCTAAAGAGAACTTTGCTGAAGTAATCTTCAAGGAACGGCCTCAAATGAAAGTTTGCATGCAGCCGAATCTAAAATGTTCGCATTTCTCATTTTATTCCACAATTTTCGTAATCCTTTGACGATAAATTATTTTAGAAGATATTACCATCCCTCCGCCTTTATTTCGAAATTACTGATTCAAAAATTCTTTCACAATTTACAAGCGACATGTGAACTGCCAAAGCTTACAGTAAAACTATAGCAACCTTCTCCAATTTATGGATTTCCGAAAATAATTGAATGAACGGTTTTACGTAACTTGATACAAAAAAACGTATATATCATTCGCTGGAGAATTTAATTAATCGAATAGTAAATATGTCGTTAAAAATGTATTTTTAAAGAATTTCAAAAAATTTTCCGTGACCCAGAATAATTGTATTCAACTGCTTTTTTATTTATATATAGACTACAATTTGAAATATAATTCCTCGAAACGTATATCTAAAAAATTAGTCTTTTATTTAATTTTGTTATTTTAATTTAATGCGCGTAAGAGCCTTCAACACGCTAAAGTAATCAGTACTTGACGCATTATTTTATAGAGCCATTACAACCAAATTAAAATTTACGAGATGTAGTACTGTTGTTATTCCGTCATGCTCGGATGATGCGAGTCTGAACAATGTTGAATGCAAGAGCTGATAATTTCTGCTGACACTGTCGGCAGAGTCGCAGATGCTCGGACGTACTGTGGACCATAGCAAGGATCTCGGTTCTTTGAACTCATCTGTGGATATAGCAGTAAACGCCATCATAGCCTGACTGTTGCAAGTCAACAGTGTTCTCCTAACCATAATAACTCCGTCGTCGACATCAGCAAAATATCAAAATATATTCAATCAGCGAAATTTTGTGTTGTGTTTCGGTAACACTAGCTCGTGGTCACGGAGGTGCGAGGAATACCTGTTGTGAGCCCTAGCTGCCGGGCGCTATTGGATTACCAGAGGGAAGGGAGCGGTCGGACACAACTTGGCTCCACGCCCGGTCTCGTCTTATCAGAAAACTCCGGAGACAACTTCGCACGGTCCAGTTGTCCGCCTGTCCGCAACGGAGGTAAGAATTAGTTCTGCGCTGTTGCACAGAATGAAGAATGTAAGCACATCGAAAATGTGTTACGAAATAAAAAGTTTTTGAATCGCCCAGAAACAGAATTTTTCAGGTTTTTAAGATGGGCAATAAAAATTCGATCCCGAAGATATTCCGGCGCCTAAAATAGTTGAAATTCAGGGTCCATGTGACAATTTAGCTTTTGAGTGACAAAGTAAAAAACATCAAAAACCGTCGAAGAGAAAAAAAACATCAGTTCGAAATTACGACGCTCTTGCACGGGCACCAAATTTATTAACACAAATAAATTGTTAAAATATAATAATAGTCCACCCTAACTGTGTACCTGGGGAAAGCTTTTGATAACCTTCCTACAGTCAAAATTTCAGAAATTTCAAGAAGTCTAATTTAATTTGTCAAACGTTTTAAGAAACTGTATCGATTTATCTTCTTTTTTGCTTATGGCTTTATCTCTCATCAACGTCGAGGTCATTGGAAGCGAGAAAGGAACGGGAAGGAATTCGGTCATGACATTTTTGAAGCAAGCATTCATCTTGGGGGATTTCGGGAAAAAACACGGAAAACCGAAATCTGGAAAGCTGGACTAGGATTTGAACCCATGTCCACCCAAATTCGAGGCAAGAGCAGTACCGCTCACTCACCACGCTCGGTCTTCAGTTCATCAAAAATTAACCTAAAGAAAATATAACAGTAATAGTAATGTGCAAATAATATTCTTTGGTCAAGTTACTATTCAACTTAATAATTAACTAAATAATCAGAAACGGATACAAGATGAAAACATATTGCGGATACATTCTTGCTTCTCTGATCATGCCACGTTCAGACCAGACTATAACGGTGAAACCTGCAAGATTCGTTGACTACTATGTATAGTTACAAGGTTTAGAAATGTTTGGTATATGAGAAAAGAAGGTCTCTGCCTGTTGTTAACACTACTATCGATTCATTTCAGAACCGAAGAGCAAATTAAAAAGACCGCGATGACGTTCAAAGATTTACTTGCAGAAATCGACATTAGTGGAGTCAATATGTCCTATAAAGCTAATGAAACATCAAAGCATTTCAAATGAAGTCATCTGATGAAATAAACTTCTCGGAACATAGAAAACAGTTGGTATTTGAAAGGTAGTCCTAAGACCAGAGCTGACATTAAGAAACACACGAGATCTTAGAAATCCATAGATATAGTAATGACAACTGGTAAATAAATAAATGGCCCAATTATCAGGCTGAACATTTGGTTTTAACAAATATGATGTAAGAGTTGTAAGAATATACGTAACAGGTTGATATAAGCCAGAACATTATAAAACATTCTGCATGTTTATTCTCTTAATAGAATGGTCATTGTCAAAATATAGAGGTGCTCATAGTATCGAAAGAAGTAATTTTCAAGTTCTTAAAAAAAAAAGTAAAAAAAAAGGTTGTTCTGTTTATGTATTTCGCTAGAACGTTTCCATCATTAATTAGTCAAATAACTGAATCATGTTATGCACCAAAACCTTATCCAGTGTATATTTCGGTCTTGATTTGTATACAGTGAGCGCATCTTATGGGTTTCGTACTTTATTGCTGTATTCATGTCGATAAATCCATCCTCCACAGTGTCTGAAGGCATAATAAGAGATGATTGACTAAAGTTCTGGATTTTAAAAAAATGGTTATCAAACAGTGGCCGTTTTAAATTAGACGTTATAAACAAAATAAAGTCCGTAATTTCTAAAAATATGCGTCATATATGTTTAACTTTACATCATATATATTCTGCGGCATTAGCTTTCTACAGTGCGTATACTTAAAACATGTTGTTCATTATAAAACTCATTATTTGTTCATTCGATCTGGCATTGAGCTGCGATACGTAGGTTCATAGCGGTGATGTTTCGGACGAAGACTGGGCATCCTCAAGGCCGAATGTACATTTGCTTACGACTTGGATGCTTCGAAAACGTTGAATCTCAACGCCCGATTGAAAACTGAAGAATGCTGTTAATTGCATGATTTGCAAAAGAATAGGTGTGTTGTAGATTTTCAAGTCCTTTCATAAATCTCTTACTAAAAGTCTTATTTCATTCAAGAGAACTTAGTTCTTCAAAGGGCTGAATTCGCTTCATATATGACAGATAAACATTAAATATTACCTCTCAAGTATCTCTCGCTAAATAGTTTTAATAGTATAACATTCTGTATTTATAATTTTTTAAACATTTATCACCTTTCTAGCAAAACATATAATTATTTACTCATTTAACTTGAAATTCTCAAATCATTTCAGAGAGAGAGATAAACTAGTTTCGGTGGAGGCAGTCATTTCTACCATGTAAAGCTTTTCACGATCCCTCAACCGTAAATTTCGATGATTTGTGGAGTAATGACTATTTAATAAGCATAGCTGCAAATTTTAGCGTGAAGTGTTTGCATAATGATGTCCACAGCCTGCTGTCTCATTAAAATACTTCGCACGCGACTGGTAATCAACTGGTAGTTGATTAGTTTCCGTTCCACTGGGTATGAGCTATGCTCTATACGCGAATATTATAAACCTGTCCTTTGATCTGCTTGCTACGTGGTATCGCTATTAAATTTGTGTTTTGAGCCAGAAATTCATTTAAGAAAATGACAGCGCTGGAAGATTAACACTGTATACAGTTTCCAGGAAACTTTTCTGTAATAAATACACGATAATATAATACTTAACTCAACAGAAAATGTAACATTCTAGAAAGTAAAATGAAACATGTCCGTATCATGCCTGTTGTTTTCTGTTTACAGCGAGTGTTCTCGAAACATTAATACGATTTTTTTTTCCCTTGGAATTTACTCATCATCTATTACCTCAACCGCTCAAAAACAATCCGATTTATTGGCAGTGTATATAAGAAACACAACTATTACTATTATTACAAACTCAGATTTAATCTAGTAAGATATATGATTTCAACGTGTAGCTCTGCATGACATACTAAAACAGACCAAAACTGCACGCTGTAGTACCTGTTTCACATATTCATGTTTAAGTTGTATTAAATGATCAAAATTGACATTAGTACCTTTATTGTCATAATTTTGCAATTTACGCGTTGAATTTCGAAAAAATCCTTTCTTAATTAATGATGTTACCAAAGGGGAGAACTTAATCTTGAAAATGATACCTCAATATCGAAGGAAGATAGATGGCTCATCATTAAAAAAAAAAAATCTTTTGGAGATATAATATACAGGGTGTTTAAAAAATGACCAGTATATTTGAAAAATCAATAAAAACTAAACGGGCAGCGATAGAAATACACCGTATGTTGCAATATGCTTGGGACAACAGAAAATTTTCATGCAGACAAACTTTCGAAATTAGTTACAATTTTCAACAACAGATGGCGCTGCAATCTAGGCGATGCAATTCCAACACCAGAAAAATCCTCTGTTCTAAGCAATAAACCATTTTTTTTCACAGCAAACTTGCAATCTGTGAACAGCACACGCTTACAGCAGAAAGACGACTTACAGAATGGCGAACTCACAGACTGCGTTTACTTCTATATCTTTCAAATCGCCTGTAGCGCCATCTTTTGTTGAAAACTGTAACTAATTTCGAAAGTTTGTCCGCCTGAAAATTTACTGTTGTCCCGAGCATATTGCAACAAACGGTGTATTTCTATCGCTGCCCGTTTAGTTTTTATTGATTTTTCAAATATACCGATCATTTTTTAAACACCCGGTATTATTATTAATTAGTAAAAACATTGATTGCAAAATATAAACACGGGCAATAAACGTATACCCTAATTGAAGAGAAGTTGTTTTTTAAAATAATAGACACTATTTTATCGGTATTAGTGTGTGGAAACTACTGACTACTATCTCCAGAAAAAGTAATCCCGTGGGATAGATTTAGTACTTGTCCAGCTCCACAGACAATCGCACCCGCTCCTGCCCACACGCCCCCACAGAATAGAAGTAGTGAGTGAGTTAGTTCGCCTGGTGGAGATGTGTGATTTGCAAGTAGATTACATTCAATTTAGTTCTTGCAGACGCGCTCTCCGAGGTCGAGATGTCTCTACAGGAACTTTAATTAGATTTTTGCGCTCCGCCACCGACTGTAGTGTGGGGAGGGGGGCGGAGAGAGAGAGTTCAGAGCCAAGTTTGACAGCGGCGGGAAGGGCGCTGTAATTATGTCTGCAGACTACATGAAAAGTACCAGAGGCCCCGAGGGAGCTTACTAGCTGCCGAGCAACATACGATCCACTGCCGCCAGAAAGATTAAACTCGTCGCATTCTCGCGCAGCTACTAGAAATAGTTTTCTGACATCTCACTCAAGTCTAAAGTCGTTGTAGGCCGATCCTGACAGCGTAGAGGGTTCTTGTGGTAAGGATTGCTGATTCGGCATCGGGCAGGGGTGGTTTTAATTTATTCCTCCTAATATTTTGAAGTGACTGATACACTGTTAGTCATAGTAAAAGATAAATAGTCAAGAAACGAAGCTAGCCGTATGGCTTCATCCGAATTTTTGTTTTTTGTTTTACGTCTCGTCAACTTCAAGGTAATTAGGGGCGGGAAAAAACTGGGGGCAAGGAACGGGAAGGAATTTGGCCATGGCCTTTTTGAAGGAACCGTCTTGTCATTTGTCTGGAGTGATTTGGGGAAACCAAAACATCCCCAGATATGGATCGCTAGGGAATCAAACCCACGTCCTCCCGAAAGTGAGGCGAGAGGGTTACTGATCACCAGCCTGCTCGGTACTTTGAAACGAGTAAAGAATTCTCATGAACAGAAAATGACGTGAAATATATAATTGCTACGCTCGTGCATCGGTATTACTGATCAAATGTTTGAAATGTGATAAAAAAAAAAATAAGACAGAACGTAACTGTCTCAAAGAAACTTTCTCTAGTGAGTTCGTAAGGTTAGGAAGCCGCTATTTGTTCTCGTATGAGAAATATGAGACAAAATTGCCTGACAAGCGTACCAACAAAAGTAATTAAAAGGTTGTTGTTGTTTTTTCGTGGTCACCTACGCGAGCGGTGGTATTGTATCCAGTCTTTCGTCTCAAACATACATCTTTATGGAATATTAATTTCTTCTAACAGAACAGAACTGTCTGTGCTCTGATATCAGTAATACAGCCCTTCACTGTAGCAAACTGTGGCGGTATGACGGAAGCAAAGATGCAGGTTAAACCGCAGTGTACGTATCTGACGTGAAAGAATTTTGTACACTCCATTAGAAGGCAGATGTCGCTAGTGAGCTTGTATCTAGTCATCGCGTCTTCGGTCTCCATTGCGTGTGAGCTCGTCTCTTGTTAATGTACACCTCGCATGTCAGCTGTGCATTGTGTGTACTATGCGGCGCTGGATTGGACTTCTTTTACTGCAATTGTAGAGCTTTTGTGGGAGATGAGAGGATACGGGAAAAACACATCCCAACGTTCCAGACACCGGGCAGCAACCACGTTCACAAATATCTTAATCAATAGGTTTATAAAATACAGCTACGAGTTTTAATGTTAAATCTGATAAATTTTCTGCTGTCACATTTCAAACGACTCCACGTAGCAGTTTCGTCAGTTTCCAGTATTATTTCAATTTGTGTGGGTCAACCGCATTTTAACACACTTTTGTTAGCTTGACCTCTATGTATTTATGAATCTAAAGGAATATTTAAATTCAATTCACCTACTTACATGCGCCAAAATTATTTACAATTTTGCACATGTATTACAAACTGATGACAATACTGTAATTTCATAGCTAGGTCCTGATAATCTCATTAATTTGACAGTATAAAAAGAAACCACAACGCAGCAAGTAGTCGTCTGTGTGTTATGTATCCACAGGGCATCAGTGCTTCACTGGTTGCAAACTCACAGGCGTCCGCCTCAGCACGTTCTTCAGAAGCAGCTCCACTGAATGGAAACATGAAAGTCAAAACAGCTTCCTATATCAAACAAAGTCTGGATGTATTTAGATAAAATAGTCCTTTTGTTACCGACCAGGTTTATGTTAGAAAAAAAAAAACTATAATTTTTAAGACAATGATTCAAATAGAAGCTGATTTAAGAACAAAAATATCTTAGCCACTACATTATATTCGAGCAACTAATTTTAAAATATATGAGTTTTTAACTCACTCAACGACGTCATTTTTATGTACTGGCTTTATTAATTCACGCGTTAAGTAAAATATATAAGCCAGACAAGAGAAATTGAAAGAAGAGCTAGTGGACGGGGTACCTCATTATAACATTCTTATCACAAATTCCGTTCAACAAGATGAGTACGTGAATAATACTATTAATACTTAGAGTCACATAACATACACTTTTCGATTGAAGTTTTAGAATTACAGCGGTATTTCTGAACCATTCATACGAATAAATATTTAAACAAATAACCCAATTACATAGGGGTGTGCAAATTTATGTGCAGACAACAACGTTATTGAAGTTAAAAAATAGTTTAATCACTGGTTATAACGACTAAATTTCAATAATATATTTATCGACCTGTATGTTACTTTAAATCTTGACTGCAAAAACACTGGTTAGTTCATTGAATGATATGATACCAGGAATTCTGGGACCTTTATCAATACGCAGACAGAAATTTTTAAGTACGGGAAATTTTCACAGGTATGGATTTATTTTTAGAAGATTTTTATGTTTATAGTCGAAAATTGCTCAAGTGACAGAAAAATCCACTTACGGCAATGTTAATTGTACAGTTGAATACTGCATTGATTTAAAATAATCAATCGCATTATATGACAGTTAACCAAGAAGACAGAAAAGAACGATACCCGTAGAAGCAAATATGAAAAATTGAAAGCAGCGGTATATATATATGCTCTGGTGCTTATGATTATTTTCTGTCACTACTTTCTTATTGCTTGGCAGTCTTTGTACGTACAAGTAAAAAAGGGTTAACTGCGGCAAATCCAGCCTTTGAGTAGGGAAGATCCGCATACAATATCATTAAAAACAGAAAATACTAAAAGAAATAAAAATCTTCATATACAAATCAGACCGTGATAATCCGTTAACCATTACTATTCAACCCTCTTTTGTTTTTGGAAATATCGTGTTTGGCGAGTGACCGTATTGCAGCTCGATTTCTGTGTTTGAATACTAATCAATGGATTCAGTTTTTGTCGATACGTTTTTAAGCGCAGTGCAGATGATTGACAACACAATGCATATAACATAGACCAGAATAGAGCCTGCGACTCCAGAGTCAAAAAATACGGCACCTGTGTACCACAACATAGATCGCGATCATTTTTTTAACTACTTAACGTCTCTTAACAGCGAGGTCTTTAGAGAGGGGAAAGGATGGGGGGCAAGGAATGGGAATGAATTTGGCCATGGCATTTTGAAGGAAGCATCCCGGTATTTGCCTGGAGTGATTTTGGAAACCATGGAAAACCCAAATCTGGATGTCCGTACGGGGATTCGAACCGCCGTCCTCGCAAATGCGAGGCCAGAACGCTCGGTGATAGCAATCTGGAAAGGAAAATAACACAATGTATATTGTAATCAAACAGCACATACAGCATAATACAGAATAAATCAACATACCAAAAGCTGTAAGCCAGTGATATTTATTGTCCTCGGCAATCTTCAACTTGCATTATGATGATTTTTTATCATTAATGTCTTATAAAAACTTGATAAATAAATGAAGGGAAAGGTTAAACGACTAAAAACATCCAATTTGCAGATGGCTTCCAAGATCTTCATTTTCTTCTATGTATAATCGACACAGTCAGCGGATAGTATGAACTCAACAGTATTTTTTCCCCTTGATCGCCAGCAAGGAGAATATATGCAATTTGAAGAGGAATGTATTTAAAAGAGTCGTCAGGTATAAATATTTACCATGCTGGTTGGCCAAATATGCCGATCTTGAATAGGAAGTGAAGATAAGCACTGTTATGTAATATGTCTACGGTGTTATCATGATATGAAATTCAGTACTCGCTGACGAGAAGTGAAATGTGCTGCTGGTATTACTAGTGTACGGTGTTGATGTCTGGACATTCGAGTATTCTTGCACCAATCGGTAGATATGAGGTTCCGTCGTCAAATGTCAAATATCCCGTTGACAGATCACGTAACCAACGATCTCAGTGCCGGTAAAAATATAGAAGTCCTTTCCATCATAAAACACAGGAAACCAGCCTATTTTGGACAACTTTTCTAGGTGATAATACAGATGTTTTTATTGAAAGGAAACGGATACATGGACGAAGAAGATTTTTCTGGTAAAAGAACCTCTGGTAGTAGTTGTAGTGCGTTCAGTTAACAGAGACGGATCAATGTCACTCTGCTGTCCCCACTCCGCAGCTCTTATCCCAACATGTGAAGTAGAAAGAATGCTCACTGACAAATTTTCCACTGGGAGGTAGAACAGGAAGGGGTGGTGTTGTGAGGAGCGGGGCAAGGAGAAAATGACCTTGAACCCCCTGTTGAGTGTGAACAGGGTATAGACATCTTTGTCACTGCTTCCTTAAAAAGAGCAACGGATAACATGATGATTAGATGATGGCCACCAAACTTCTCTAAGGGGATAGTACATGATTCTAGCCTATCCGTCAAGTTAGTAGTATACTCTAAACAGTTAGAGTGTGGGACAGCAGTTCCCAAATCCTCAAATTGCGACGGCATGGAGTCGCCGTAAAACGGGCAGTCGGCCAGAAGACAGCTCCTCTGTTACGACGCCACCGCCATGTTTTATTCAACGGATCGTCACCACTTGCCTGCTCTCTCAGTGCGATCCGTTCACGGTCCAATATCCGAATCAAACCACTACTAGCCAAACCGCACAGGAACTACAACTCTAGCTGCTTTTCGAGTGTCAGAGCGATTCTATGGCGAATATTTCCATGAACCGGAAATAGTGTAAAAAACTGTAGTGAAATAACAGAAATGTTTCAAGTCATTCATAATATTAAGTTCGTGACTCTTCTGGTAGATCACCGACAAACGTTTTGTTTTTTTGTTCCAAATCATTTGTTTTTATTATGGGTTCGTTACTACATATGTAGGCTACTGTATACACAGGTTTCTAAACAGTGTTAAAATGAGCATCCCCAAGTATACTTAATTAATTTTAAGCTTCCAAGTTATTGGGAGTATTGTTACCTTTAAACATTAATTACGGTTATAAAATTATGCCGAAAACGTAGTCTTCACAACAGCTGCAATTAAATTAACTTCTTGTAATTGATTCAAGTTCTTAGACATCGGATTTGCAATATGAATGACACGTCGACTCATATCTTATCATTGCTTCACAACAAAAATTATGATATGTAAAGAAATCAGCCACATTTCTCTGTAGCGTTTCGAATGTGACAACAGCAGCAGTCTTCATTTCAAATTATAGAATAGAAAAGAGATAATTAAATCTTAGCTGAAGTAACACCTTAAAGTTTTAGATAGAAGAAATTTCATAGAAAACATTTAACTTAAGATAACCCAGAGGGAACTTAGTTTACAAAAATACCTTGCCCGCGGTTAACACCGCACTGGCTAATTTTCTGCTGCCGGTCGTTTTCTTTACCCCTGCACCGTTGGCACACTAGCATCAATTTCGAAAGGTCCTGGACAAACAGATGGGCCCTCGCAGCCTCATCCCTTACGTCGGGTCCAATTACAGTTAATTAAGTGGCACTCCAGCGAGCGACGCGGCCATGTCCCACCAACTAATTAGCTAACTTAATGCTCTCTGCGGAGATGTTATTTTAACAGCGGGACAGTTGTTTTTCTATGGTCATGTTTTTGCATTTCTCGTCCTTGTGAGACCGTGTCCTCGTTAATAAGGCAAACTGTGCAAGCCACGGAGCGTTCCTTGTCGGAAGACTCGACGCAACTTGCTACTAAAGTGTTTTCGTATCAAGCCGTCTGAACTCCGAACGGAAAATTCACCTCTGTATATCCTCAAAGCAGTTCTCCCCTGGTAAGTCGAGTTAATACTGACTGCTTTGTTCCATACACTCACTCACTCACTCTCTCTCTCTCTCTCTCTCCCTCTCACACACACACACACACACACGAACATATTTATATATATACCATCATCATAAGCCAGTTCAATCATTATATGACGTGGCCTTTTTGAGTTGAGAGTTTAGGTAAAAGTTAAGCAGTCTTCTCCAGGTCGCAAGATCTTGGGTGATCCTCTGCCAGTTAACTCCGACAACCCTACGTATTTCCTTATCCTACCAGTCCGGTGGTCTTCCTCTTAGTCTTTGATCATCTCTTGGGCTCCACTCTAATTAAGGTATCCAAATGTTTACTTTTATGACAAATTATAAGTTAGGCATCTGTACCATACACAATTCCAAGGAGGCTAATTTGTCCACATCGGCTTATTGATGGAAGACGAGTTTTGCCAAACTCTCTGGCAAAGTTCTTTCATATGAACTCTTCACCCTGAAGTTTCACCTCAATTTTCAGCACTTGCTTAACTAAATAGAATTGTTACAAAATAATGCTCATTGTTGTTTATAGTCCCTTGTGCTGTAAAAAAAAAAAGCTTCAGTTGTCAACTTGGTCCAGGATGCAATTCAGCCTAACCACAACCCCACTAATATTGCCCCCGGAAAAGCAAAGCTTCAATCACACGCGAATTAATATATTCCCTGTATCGCATGTCAGTGTCGCCATGCATCGCGATATAAAGATGGTCCCATATCTTCACAGATGCTTAGAGCTTTCTTTCTTATTACCTGTGATGAAGATCGATGTTTTAACGGCTGACACAGTTTACATCGGCTGAAATAATGACCCCAGTGAAAACGAAAGATGCTAAAAATAAATCTTAACAACTTAAGCTATGCCACGTCATATTTAATTGTGGTTTAGGCCACATAGATCGCGATAAATCTGGACTACTTCATTCATTACTGATTTCAGTAAAAAAAAAAAAAACAAAAAAAAAACGATAATTAATATGCGAAATTAAACAAAATGCATACTTTTCTTTAATTGTTCTGACAATTAATTTCTTATAAATCGCATAACTAAATAGAATTGTTATAAAATAAAATTAAATGTAATTCCTCGTGTAACAAAAAGTTTCCGTTTCCATCCGGGTACAGGTTGCATTTTAACCTTACAACATACTACTCTAAACTTGCCGCCAGAAAAACAATTCTTCAATCTCACGCATGTTAATACATGTACTGTATCGCATTTTAAGGGCAATAATACATCGATATAGAAATTTGATCAAAAATCTCCAACAAAAAAGAACGGGGTAAAACAAAAAATCTTCAACAAAAAAAGAAAGGTTTAAAACTTTTTTTTTTTGCTATCCGTCATTCAGACCGATATTACAACGTTTGATTAGCTGTCAATATTACATGTTGCGGAAATAATAGCCTCAGTAATATTACTCTGTGAAAACAAAAGAGAATAAAATAAATCTTATAAACTTACATTATGCCACGTAATATTTGTTTTTATTGTAGCGTAGGCTGCACAGTTTGCGATCAGTGTGCAACTATTTCCGTTCAAACGATTTAGTAATTTCAAAATAGGGCACAGTTTAAATTAATTTGGACAAAACTAAATTATTCATGCCCTCTGCCGTAACGTCAAATGCCAATTGTAATTCTGGCCCAATCAAAGTAACAATCTAATCATAGCTTTCACTAACATTGATGTTCGAAAATTAAAACTCTTATGTTACATATCTATGGACAAGAATTTATGTAATACTTCTATTTATCAAAAGAATAATACTTAAATATAAGCATCTAATGATTGATATGACAATTTAAACGCAATACATACTTCTTTTAGTGTTCTGTTAGTTAATTTATCCGCGGATGGTTAGAAATGTTATTAAACAGCGTGCATAGCAAAGAAAACTGGTGTGAAGCGTGACTTCATTGCGCGACGTCGTAGAATGACGTCATACATTACAAACTTGCTTATTATATGTATAAATTCTTAAAAAAAACTGATTTCTTTCACAACCCCAAGGTTGGTTGGATGATCACGAAGAAGGCATAGTGTCAGAGGATCAACGGCCAGTTTCTTTCCTATGGGATCGACAGTTTAACGAGGAATCCGAACCACGGAACGTCCTGGCGTAGCACATATGATCAAACACAACTCTAAAACATTCCCGGCTGCACCGGAATTCGAACCAGACTCCCGAAAGCAAGCAACTTAACCCCAAGCTACCAAAATGACTCAATCCAGGAAAATAATACCTTTTCCCCGGCATATATCACTTTTCACATTTTTTCGATACGGAATAATCTTCTTGCGGTTTTAATGATATACGTGTTCATAAGGGAGCGTCCACACACTACGTAGCTCCATCTTTGGCTCCTGTTTACACCCCCTCCCTCCCCACCCCATGTAGCCCGACGTGGCTTTTGCCTTTACCCGCCTACCTCTCGCCGCGGGTGGAACGTAGCTTTTTTCCTTATTGCATCCAGAACACATTTTGCACTGGGTTTTTTTCTTCAAACTATCGTAAATTAATACGGAGATAATTAAAAGACAGAAATAGATATTCACATGCTGTTATGTGATTTGTAACTTATTTTAACTGTCACAAATAACATGACTCAAAAGCTACTTGGCCTGGCCAGGAACTCCCCCCCCCCTCCTCCCACATCGCTCAGCGTAGCTTTCCAGCCAACTCCTCCTCTCCCCCCCCCCCTTTTCCGTAGACCAAGCCACTTAGTTTATGGGCGTTCCTTAAGCGAAACAAAGAAAATTATAGCAGGTGTTATACTTCAACATTACTTTTCAGAATATATTGAAACAAAATTTTGAGGTATATGTAACACAACATTTACATGTTCTCAATACCTAGAAACTCAAATCACATCGGCAAAACTACTATCATTCATTAATGAAAGTTAACACGAAACTCATTAGCGTCCTGGTCTGACGTTATATGCGCTCAGTAAGAACTCGATCAAGTTATATCAATTATCAGTACAGAGCAAGAAATCGTGTCTGCCCTCGCACACCAGAAAGCAGGAAACATTTCCTGTAAAGGCTGCCCGAACCCTCCTTTCATTATGGAACCCACTTTGCAGTAACTACTCGGGCGTTAACATCGCCGACGGCTCCGTTTCCAAGTGCGTGCGATCTTAAAAGAGAGTGCCTGCTACTTTGAGTAAGGCCCCGACGACTAATTGATCCTTGAAAGCCCGAACACTCCGCGCATTTTACACGGAAATGAAATTCAATTACGGGCGACACCGGCTGCCTGAAACAGAGGATCTGAGAGAGACGGGTGGAGTGAAAGAAAGAGTGCGGGACGGAAGCGGAGACCTCTCAAATAAAAGGCAGTTACCTACTTCCGCCGCGCGATGTTGGAATCAGGCGGCAGCCTGCGCGATGAAGCGACTCTACCTGGTATAATTACAACCGCCCGGCCGACGCCTCTTGTGGAAACAGACACCATCTAGCGATCGATCAGGGCTTGGAACCTTCACTCTAATTGTGGTAACGTCGAAGGTTTCAGAGAGGGTTCTAGCATCACTGTGCTTTCGCCCAAAATGTGCAGATGTTTGGCGCTTTTCTTACTCTCAGATAATTATGCATCGTAGACATCAGAAGCACTAAAAGCGTCCAAAACGTAAGTCAGGAAGGTTTATGTTGGTATGTGATTGTGGAATTAATGTAGAGGCTGCCAGTAGAGCAAACGAGAGTTACTTGTTAGTGGGAGTACAGATGCAGTGAAATTTGATACCACCACTTGCACTTTAATAAAATCTGGTACGCCTGGAGACTGGACGTGACCTCAATAGTTCGGCAACCTCCAGCGAGACCGATGATATCCGATAGATTATTTATATTGGCCGCCACCACAGCGCTGCCTGGCTAATCAGGATGTTTCAAATAAATAAATAAATGCGTTGATTTTATTTGTGATTATATTCTTAAAAGGAAATGTAACTGCGATAATAAAATACTAGCTAAAAGGCAATTGTCTGTTGTGCAGCAGAAATAAAACACTATCATGCGAGGTAGAGAGATAAAAAATTACAATTTACATGTTGCTTATTGTTTATTGACGACGACTAGATACAGAAAGTCATGTAACAAGAAGAGCATCCTATGTTTCCTGTATTCTCTGTTGTTGTTGTTTTTGTGGCTTTAGGGCACGTCGACAGCGGGGTCATTAGCGCTCATGTATTCTCTATAGCAGTTTGTGGAACCAATTGACAACGTAACCATAGAATTTTTTTTGTGAATTCTAACAAAATTAAAGTTTATTAAAAAAACTCAAAGGAAGCATACACGAAACTTTGGTAATCAAAAAATATAACAATCAAATAAATAATAGTTATTCGGTTTTGAAATTGTAATTTACTTAGAAACTTTTTTATACCAATAATAATTTCTGTCATTTAAAATCAAATAGGGTTTTTTAGAAAACATCCTAGCTAAATACACGTAGAATCTAATGAGATAATGTTTGCTCATATCACGAAAAAATTCGAAAAAAAAAGATAATAATAAATCCTTCGAAACTTTTACAGAATTTAATTCTACCACCACCTTAGGTGATACTTGTTATTTATGACGCTAATGACCCCGCCGTCGACGCGCCCTTAATCACACACACACACACACACACACACACGTTATTTATGACGGGTGTTTAAACTAGCGGTATAATATAGTGATATTGGCTTCTGCATTCGTCAGTTCCTAAACTGAGAATTGGTATGTACACTGAAGGGCAATAACTCTCCCGTTCGTTCGCAGGAGTTTTCCTAGAGACCGGTAAGCTAGGTGGAACAGTCATATATTAACGGGAAGCGGGCTTGGTATGGAGCCTGGCACTGTATTTGACTACAGGATGTGTGGCGTGACAAAATTTCGATAGTAGGAGACGAACACAAGCCTGCTCTGATTCTACGAATGTCGATCTGCACCGTCAGACCTACGAAAATCTAAGTTCCACGCTTGTCAGAATCTATAATTGAAATGGAGTTTCTCAACAGTAAGAACAGGCAGTATTTTCATGAAATTTTCGTTATAGTTTATAGTGCATATTAGGTCTCTACGTTGCTCGACGTCTGAGAATAAGAGCATAATCACAATAGAGATGATTACCGAAAATCTCATATGACTTCTCATAAGTGTGAACTGCTTGTCAAGTGTATCATTGCATACCTACGCAGCCACACATCACCAACAATAGAATGGTCCTGTGATTAGAAAATAAGCACCTGATATCAGAGAGGAGGATGGAAGAGAGGAGTTTCCCTTTGTAGGTACGTGTTGTCTAAGGAGGTGTTGGAATATATATCCCAAACTGTAAAGATTTTTAAACCAAAAACTTGTATGATTGTAAGTAGGGAAACTTTCATTACGGCATTAACTCGATCGCTGTCAATTAATGTCTCCTTGTGCTGTGAAACCACAAATAAACCACGGAACAACCAGTCATCCATCACGTCCGTAGCAGATATTTTAACTGATTGCACAGGTTACAACATCTGAAGTTGTTGAAGATGTTGCGTATACAGTATTGAATAAAATGGTTTCACTAACTAGTTACTGTCACTTACTTTAAGTCCAGTGATATTACATGCAATGTAAACCACCTTCAAAGTTCTCAGTTGTAAGAAGACCGTAGTAGAATCAATCTCAAATATTTTCTCTGGTCGTAATTTGGTTTCGAATCGCGGAGTACTAACCTAGAATCAAGTTTTTTTCATGTGGAAACGTGAGATGATGTTTCCTCATCTTTGCGAGTATCTTCAATTGTATAGTACAGTAGCATTTTGAGTTTCGTTAGTTTGGACCTCTACTTGATTTTTTACACAACTAGTGGTCCTGCAACGCAGTACTGAAATTGACTCACGTCATCCCCCTGCGGCATCGTTACATATGTTCTGAAGTACAGTGTGGTTGGGTTATTTTCTCTGGTACCGCAATACAACGCAAACAAGGTCGTCGAATATATTTTTTTGTGAAGTTGCATTGTAACAACGCAAGTTCGTAGCACAAACATTGTCAAGCAGTGTGAATTGGGAATCCCGCTCAACTCCTCCCAACGCAACCATACAAATACTTGCCCGGGGCAACTAATATCACGAGTCCGCCAACACAAACACGTGAGTGTGCTCTACCTGCCGAGATGTTGTTTATAGACGCTGGCCAGCCGTGTCAACTCTGGTAAACAAACCGCCAGAATTATAACAGCAGGTGGAGCTGCTCAAACACCGCAACCTAACTAATTTCGGCGCAACCAGATTTTGATAAAATACACCCGAGAGATCAAGGAGTAATGCCGTTCCGAAATGCTCTGGTGAATTTCAACAGTTTCATGGTCTTTTCGGAAGAAGAAACGTTTCATAATTATACTACAAAAGAAAAATAACACTTCTTCATAAACAATTAAAACTTTTGTTGCAACACTCATTATGTTGTGAGAATTAAGTTTTTCCGGCGTATGGCTGACAAGAATTCTTCACGAATTATCTGCAGATAATTTCTTCTTTCCACAACGTTTCGGCAGCAACCTCCGCTGCCTTCATCAGGTGAGATGTCATATCGAAGGTACCACTGCGACGACACAGCACCGACGTAATCTTCCAGTCCAGTGACCAATTATGCAAAACTAATCACAATTTATTTGAGAAATAAAAGTACATTACATCTATAATACCATGAAGTTGGAAATTCGGTACTTAAATGGATACCACAATCGATTTTTATTACTGACTGACGATTTTTCAGCTAAAACTTACTAAGTCAATTGCCTTGTTTTCTTTTTTTTTAAAGTTTCAGACTGCTACTTCTAAAGGATTTCGGTAATTCAAGTAACAGAGTATTGGTCCGTCGTTTTACAAGTTCAGAGGGGAGCCCACATCATGCAAAATAAAACAATAACTAAAACTGTTGGGAATATGTATTATTTTTCGTTTTTTTTTGTCATTTAGATCTATTCCATAATTTTCATTATTCCACCATACTAATTAGTTCTGTTTCTTTAAGCAATTTAAGCTTATAATTAGATTGACTATTTAACTCTAAACTACCCGAAGAGTAGAAACTACCAGGTAAATTTATATAATTCTTAAACTCCGATAATAGTACCTACCAGGTCAACTTTTTTTGCTTTGGGATAGCTATTTCCGAGATAATTCTCGTATTAATGCAGTAACAATGCGTAAGTAACATAAGAAGTTTATTTTCAAGTTTCGTACTGTTTTAACATTAAAAGTATAGTTCATGAACCTCTGAGAGATGTTTTTTTTAAAATATAAGTACACAATAGACACTAATTGAGAAATTTCTCTAACTGATGTTGTCATTTTTATAGATAACCGTCTTTTTAACAGAAACTTACAACTACTGTACGAACAAACAGTAGAATTTAACATCACTCTCATTATTTCATCTTTTAAAATAATGCTATCCCCTGTCTGGAAATAATAGGTACATTGGAATTAAATATTTGTATTTACTTTTTTCGTTTTTGCCTTGACTTTAAACAGGTGAACATTCACTTTATGGTTAGAACTTCTTATTGCTGTATTGATAAAGGTGATTAAGTGACTACCGCGATTGATCAAGGTTCTGTTGGTCACCTTCTTCAGTTTGGTCGGAGAGTTGGAAGTACTTAATCAAACTTACTGCCTGTTTTATAAAATTTGATGTTTTTTGCTGTCGTCTATTTTATAAAAATTCCGCTTAAATTGCGGGTTTACAGCTACGTTAATGTTGTTGCTTCTGCAAACGTTTCAGCACCCGAGGTGTGTCATTCTTCAGGGCCATTTCTGACTGATGTGTCCACTACTGACGGCTGGGCTGGTTACATTCCCTCGTCGTTTGCCGTCACACTGGGTGGATTGTTTTGGTTTTCCGGTAACGAGTGTGTTGCATTGCCGGCAACGAGAGTTTCAGAGACGTTGTTGTCGTGGTAAATGTTGGAATGCTTTTGTATACGAGCGCACACTTTTACAACCAATTTAAAGCAAAGTCCTGAAGATAGCCTCAGGCTGTATGCTTAAACGTTGGCAGCAACAGCAACGCAATGCTACACCTAGAAGTTAAGTGGAAAAGTGGAATGTTATTACTGCCTGTTGACTGAAAAAAGCGAAGTTTGATAGCTGTTTTTTTCTGGATTGATGAAGGTGATTTAGTAACTAACACTGTAAATTAAGATCCTGATGTTCTGCTTTTCCACTTTGTCCGAACATTCGAAATACTTCGTTGGGTTCAATGTCTGATTTTCTATGTATGTCTAATGTAAATGAATGCAATTAAGGGAAAGCAATAATTACACAATACAATCACCAATTCGGAAGGATTCTCGACACTTTGGCCTCGATACTGGAATCTGTTTTGTTGTTGCTGTCTGTTTACGAAGTACCGGCATGTAAGGTGTTAAAGGTGAATGAGTCGCCTTGTACCTGTCCACCGAGTTTGTAACGAATAGCAGAACCATCAATTCTGCGGAGAATCATAACGGGGTTCACTTATAAATCAAATACAGCGCAGTGAAAGATACGGTAAGTAATGGACCATTGCCATAAATCGCGTGCGCTTGGAGGTAATTCGGAGCCGTATCGCGTCCGTAATGAGGCCATGTAGATACGAGAGAGAGCCCGCGACTGTCCGCCCTATTAGCGTGAGTGATGCCGGGCGAATGCAATTTGCCGGCCGGACCCACTTTGCCCTCCTATAATGTCGCCGCTACACACACTCTGTCGATTATAGTGAAGCTTCGGACGATCACGGACAGGAAATTAGGGGCCAGTCCTGCTGCACGAGACTCCGACCAGAGTGGCCAGATATTCGATTCCCGGTGTGCGAGGGTGATTAAATCGTATTTCAATACTCGGACGTTTTGAAAACTGTACCAATTTATTGCGCAAAAATTTCCACACTGTCCTCCAATTATCGTGGTTCAGACCTTTAAGTGAACAATTTTTTTACGTTTAATTTTATTTATTCATTTATTTAAAGGTTTATTTAGCCTGGCAAGGTTAGGTTTGTCAAGCCCTCTCTTACATCACACCAGGTGTTTATAATAAATAATTTACACCTTATGCAAACTAACAGTTTGGCTTAAAGATTAATACTAAAAAAAAACTTAATAATATTTATAAGTAAAATACTAACTAAAATCTTAATAGTATTCATGTTTAACTACTCAATCATGTTTAATTTTTTGATACACAATTATGTCATTTGTTCCAAAAGGGGTCCGATATTCAGGGATACATTTTTTCAATAAGGTCCCATCATAATTTAAATTTCTAGCGGGTGATAAGATTAAATTCGGGAAAAAATAAGATAATTTTAAATTGACAATTACTTTTACTCCATCGAAGAATTTATTTCTGAGGTATCTATAGAATAATTGCCAGTTGTTTGTGTAAATGCAGTTGATATAATAAATGAACATATGCTGTGACAGTCCAGCTTCTCGTGTGTGTATCTGTTTTATTATACAATTGTTTATCTGTAAATTAACAACTTTCCACATCCATAGAGCCAGTCCTTAATATTGGGATTAATGTAAAATGAATGCATTGTATTGTACTGGTAAGCAGAGAGATAGAAAACTAACGTACACTGTCATCTTCAAACGTCAGTTGCAACAAAATCATGAGCTTCATAGGCAGCTGTGTAACTTCGACATACTCAAGTATCTTCATTATCTCGGAGTTAAATAATTAATTGCTCTTACCAACGTATTATCTAACGTATGCTCTGAACAAAACAAAACTGTGGATTGTTGATATTACAATACGTTTGAGTATATACAGCTGTAGATACTGTTAACACCATACCTCTGTGAAAGCCAGGCAAAATAATAAAAATAACCCTTACGAAATAATGGTTAGAGTTTCTTAGTGCTGTTAAGCAATGAGTTACTTTTTTTGTCATATGCATCTGTGCACTTTTTTCAGTTAAGGTTGTCTTTTATTAAAGAATGATGTCAAAGCAACGTTGTATCAGAAATTTTTACTTCAATATGATAACATTATCATAAATTAATAATATTTGTTGAAGACATAAAGTCTAAATATCATGGCGGATCATTTGATAATCTCAATTTCATAGCACACATTGGACTCGTAGAAGAGAAAGAATTAAAAATTATGCATTTACTGGAGAGGGTGTGAGTGGATGTACCAGTGCAGCGAGGGAATTGGGATACAAAATATTGATAAGACCGTATCTTACGTATGGTGGGGTAGCATGTAACTTATATATTGAGCATTAAATACATGAATTGAATGAGGTGTAGGGTAAATAGATTTCTTTATGAAATTACAGCAGAATACAATCAGTAATTGGTATTATAAAGGAGTGATTGAAAGATGGGGGTAGAGGGGGGGGGGAGGTTAAGATAGCGATGGTTATGTAAATATGTGTATTATTGATGACCTCTGGATGGATATTTGAAGAACATTGAAGCATGTTATGTGGAAGAGATGATCATGACAACGAATAAGCAGTTGATTTCAGACATAAGAAAGCGATAAAATTATGGTGAACAACTGACACAAACACTGAAAAAATTTAAAATGAAAATTCGTGCAGTGCGAAAGCAGATGAGTGGGGAAATTACCACTGGGACTTCTGTTCCATCACAATATTAAAAAAGACAAAGAATTGGGGACTTGGGATTGAAAAAACGTATTGGTGCAGCTATAATATTATTATGCGGGTAATGAATATACAAAGAATTCTGTAGCACGCCAAACGAGTACTACATGTAGTTATACAGAGTTTTTAATGATGTTTAGCTTGTTATATTGAACAAAGTAATAGTTCGTATGGATTAAACATAGTAGAAGGACTCTTTTTGGCGTCATCTGAAGGAGACAGGCTCCCGCGCCCACAAGAACGTGTTTATGCATAGCGCGAGCGGCTAAGTTGTTTGAGCAGTCTATCTCGCAGGCGTGACTAAGAACCCGCGCGCTCTCTCGTTAATGGCCCAAACTACAATACCTTAGGCCAAGTATCAAGTTAGGCGCTACGCGCCGCTGGCTCGGCTGTGAGAAGTTGCCACGTCACAGCGGGGATAATAAGCGGCACAAAACAAGCGGAGGAGAGAACTCGCGAGTATCAGGGGCTCAGATTGGTTCATTTTGAACACGTATCCGCTAACTTCTCGAAAAGTTATCGAATTAACTCCTGCGCAGTATATGAGGGGCAAATCGGTCAACTGTGCTTCGGGGGTTTCAAAAGGAAACTTATCTTCTATAGTTAACACAATACCAAGCTTCGTTTAGAAATAGCGAAACTATATTAATGGAACCGCTGACACTACAACAAAAACTGAGGTATAGAATATAACTGAGCTTGTAACAATATTGCTGAAACTATAACTCTTTCATACTTATGATTAATGTGTAAAGGGTTCGGCCAGAAACCCTGAAAGTTGGATCATACAGTCTTAGAGCTAGTTAATCGAAAACAGTATTACAACACGATAAGAAGAAATATCGACCTTACCAAGGAGTATTTGTCAGAAGCTGACAAAATAAGTGAAAAATGGTGTACACATTTGGAAAAAAAATGTTTTGTAGCAATAAATCAGGGAACGCATGGACTTACTCTGACATTTACCCTGACGCAAATACAAGTATAATTCTTGTCGTAGTCAGTGACTATTAGAATCATTTAGTTCAGACTTTTTATGTACAGGATTAAAGCAGTAGTGAGACTAAGAAAGTAGTGTTTTATGATAATGCGGCAGCTGTATCTAATGTCAACTCATCTATCAGAGGAAAAATATTAAACAACGGAAAATTGTTCTGCTAAACCAAAATTAATTCTGGTTGAGATTGCTTGTTAGTATTGATATGGAATAAAAATATTCCATTTCTAGTAATTAATACAAACAATTTTAGAATTCGCTATAAAAATTTTGTAAGACGTTGCCGGAAATACAACCAGGATGACCAATTTGGTATGTATAGAGTGCTAAGAAAATAGAACCGAAGTTATAGCTCAATCAGCGAATCAGAATATTTCCGGCATTAGCTCCTTCTTCATTTTCTAGCTACGTACTGTTTGTAAAAACTCATCTCTGCGAATCTTCGAAGGAATTGAAAATTCACATTCATTGAAGTAACTACGCACTTCATTAAATTAGTAGTTATTTAGATTTGAAAGATATTTTAATAACAAAATATTTATTTAATTAATGCAATCAATGAAACATGGAATATTAAAAAAAAAAAAAAAAAAACGTGAATGTGCGTCAGCTTCCAGATAGAGGAATATTTATGGTTTAGGTTGGTATGATATTTATTGATATCTATTAAAAACTGAAATACGAAGAATGTGTTTTAAATATAACCGATGTTCGTAATAATCAAGGTCGAATCATTCTTTTTGTGGAAAGAAATGCCTCACAATCAAGTGAGAAATCACTAGTAACGGAAAAACATCGACAAATTCAGATTACTGTAAATATTCAGTGAAGACTCCTGTGGGAACAACGCACCATAATCCGATGAAACAGTCATTACTGCAGCAAACAGGACCGACAGAGGGGATTTCAGTGTTCAAACAGCTTCTGTGCTCGTGTGTATTCGGCAGTTCTTGCGGCAGGCAATTCCCCGGACACGTCTGTTTAACGAGTTGCCGAACAACAAGGCGCCGCTGTGGGGCGAACAAGGCAGGTCGAGTTATTATGCCGTTCATCAGGCGAGTTGGTGATCGTGTGCACACAGCCCTTTCACGTCGACCGCAGCAGCCCCCAGGGCCCGCCTCGCTGATAACTGGTCTGTCGCTCGCTATCTGCCGACAGAACAAGGGCACAGTGGCCCAACCCGCACTACGACCTCCAGGCAGCGTGTTAACAAACCAGCCTTACCTCCCTCAGTCACTCGCTCGCTGTACGCAACGTAATTTTGAACCCTCTACCGATTTTAAAATTACCACATCTGGGTTGTTTGCCTGTGTTGTTCGATGTCAAAAATCTTTAAGAAATCTACACTGTGAGGATATATATTATGTAAAATAAGTGTCCTCACTCGATATTCCATAAGAGCGGGAATTTTAAAAAGTTCCTTAACACCACCATTACCTCTACGCAAAACTTGTTTTCTGTGTATATGTAAGAACAATAATATTGCTCCGTGGTAGGAATTTCGCTTTAAAATTGTGATCCCAACTCTGGCTTAGTACGTTTCCTTTGGCAACTATGAATCTTTAGCTTTTGGTGTAAGAGACAATATCGAAAATACTTTCCTGTTTTCTAATCGTCCCATTCCTTTTGACAGACTTCTTTCCATACTTTTTAGTGTGTTTTTCTATGTATGAACGTTTCTATAAGTAAAACGAATGCGACGAAATTTTAAAGAAACTGAACATGTCAAAGTGTAAACAATTTTTTGGTAAATTCCCTGCCGCTGATAATGCCTTGAAATTGCATTGGCAATATTAATTTTATGTATTTATTTAACAAGCAATGGCGGAAAAAGTTGTCTCCGATAACAACGTGTATATGCAATTCAGAATTAGAACGCGACTCTTCGTTTTTACATAGCCAAATTTGTAGATACCATAACCATATAATACCTCTTCCGTACTGTTCATCATGTGATTCTATAATATTCTAAATGAATTTTCAGTAAATCTATACTGCTCAAAAAACTGTTGGTGGCAGAAATTTGGTCCTTCTTACGTTCTAATTCTTGAGAGCACTAGGGAAGAAAGAATAAATACATTTATTAGAGTGACATTTTATTTCTGTTATCGTGTTTACTCGATCATTACAGATCAATAGGACCACTATGGAAGTATTCCAAAATGCACGGGACTGATCACAGCATTAGAAATAAATTTTGTAAAAATTAATTTCGTCTGTCGTGCTGAAAGATTTATTAGTCGTAAACAGTGCCATGCAATAACTTAAAATCGTTAATTTTTTTATTGGAAGTGTTATAATCATAAAAAGTTTCTTCCTCTTGCAGTTTTCTAAATTTCTTCAAGACGGGTCTAATATATCTCGGGCCACTAGTATTTCATTTACTATAAAAGTAACACTGCTTAGTTTCCCCCCCCCCCCTATTTTGATAGAATGTCACACACAGCCTTTTTAACTTTAGTGGTTTAATAATGTGCTGTGAGGACAGTTCCACCGCAATTATTTAAAATGAAGATGAAAAAACTTAAATAAGTCATCCTATAAGGCTTCTACATCGTCAGACACTACACAATTTGTCCACTTCATTTCGTGATGCTAACGGCTTTTTCCTTAATCTCATGCCACTGTCCTGTAGTTTTAAGTCACGGTAACAGATGTAAGATTCCTAACGTACTATCACTGACTGATAAGAAGGATCTAAGCTTTAACTATATGGAGTGTCCTAGCGTAATTCGCCTGTATACAGAGTAAGCGTTGCAAGAGGATAAATGGCTGAAACACATGGAAGAGCCACTTGGCATTCTGAAAATACATTTTCTCGAGACTTAGTTTCTGAAGATTCAAAAAATTGAGGGCTCTCGCTACAACTAACGCCTTTTTTTTCGATAAAACCTCAGCGGATAGGCTTGGTTTTAGTAAATACTGCAGGTTTTAACTGTTATAGATGTAGGTGGGCTTGACTGCAAGGCAATGCGGCCTAATAAATAGTCATTTTCTGTTCCCTCGCCTGTGTCCTTACAGCTGTTCCTTATTGCAACTCCTGGAGAAAGTTTCACTGACATAATTTTATTTTCCTTACAGAACATTAACCTTATTAACTGCACAGATGATTGTAATGGGTTTGTGTAAAGTGTAGCCTCTTGCTAGTGTTGTTAATGCGAAGATAAAACGAGGCAGACGGTGAAATACGGTGTGGGACCATTCAGGCCTACTCTTCCGAAATAGACGATGGCGTTTCTTGTGTCTTCACTCCACCCACACTAACCTGATAATTAGAAGTAAGTCGTTACCTGCTAACATTAGTCTGCTTGAAAGTACTGAATGGTGGAAAACAAAGTAATCCCACGGTGCGAGCTAGGAACTGTTAGCTACCACAGTCTGAATGTAATTATTTCTTGGTTAGTGCAATGAGGATCCGCGAAGTGTAAAGTAAATTAAGCTAGCTACCTTTGCCGAGTTTCTTCTGGCAGCAAGTAAGCTGATAGGTTGTGGTTTGCAGCAGCAGAAGCCAGTGGTCGGAGTCCCGTATGTCGCTCAGTCACTTTCTCCCGCACAAGGTCACCGACTCGCCGGCTTGCAAACACAATAAACACGTAGCAGCGCGACACTACTTTGCACTTAGGGAAGGAGGACAGTCCACCGCGAAGATCCAGGTCGGTGGCAATGACGCACGTACAGCACATCACGGACGAGTCGAAGTAATGCCACGGGTTACTCCTGCGCTCATTATTTCGTATTTAGCCACACATCGCAATGGATATGTATGATAGATCCTACCTGTATTACAACTACATTTAATCGTCGTTCCGGGTGGACGAGATATTGGTGAAGTTGTGAAAGTAGTAAATAGTAGCTATAATATGTTCGTTTTTCAAGCAATATAAATAAACTTCATCCACGTGGAATTTGAGATTTATGTTGTTTTTATTTATTTATTTATTTATTTGAGGTATCTGAATTTTATTTAGTTTTCTTAAGTAGCTAAGCAACTAATCGGTATAAAAAGTAGGTTAATTCATGACATAAACTATCACTATCTGTATTTCGTTGAAAATCCGTTCCTTAGTTTTTGCTTAGTGTTTGAACAAACAGGAAAACAGAATAAAATTTCTTAATCACTTTTTTTACTGTCACTGTCAATATTTCAAATAAGCCTCCTCAAAGTTCGTAAAGTCGCATCTAAAAGACAATGAGATCAACACACCGATTGTCAATTCTTTTGGTTTAGATATCTCCAGAAATTCGGTCCCAATCATTATTGTATCCTAAATATCATCATCGTTGCGGATTTTTACTAGCGTAGAAGTTTTCACCGTGATTTTTAATAATTGTATTATAACAAGCTCTGCTTCACTTTTTTTAATGACGTTCACGCCTCGTAGACATCAACGTCATTAGATGCGAGAAAGGGCAGGGTACGAGGAAATGAAAGGAATTCACCCATGTGCTTTTGAAGAAACCGTCCCGGCATTCACCTGGAGTGATTCCGGGAAACTATGGGAAAACTAGAGCTGTATAGCTGGACGAGAAATCGAACTCGTGTCCTCCCGAATGAGAGGCCAGAGCGTTACCACTCACCCACCACGCTCCTCTGCTTCATCCCTGCCTCATTGGTTTTCTTCCCGACTGGAATCGAGATCTACCCGGTAAGATTCCCGGTTTCTTATGGAATGTGAACCATCCCTAAGGTTCACCTTCACGTACTACGAAACTTTAATTTGTTCGCGTGACTTATGCTAGTACGCTCCGTGATTTTGATGCGTGGAAATATAGGTACTTATTTCCAGGTAGGATTACTGTGGGGTGTTGAACCCCGACAGAAGTGAAATGAGAAGCAAATCGAATCCCTGTCTCCACGTTTTCGAGAGTTAATTACATTTATTAAGGTTTGCTACAATGATTCATTCGCTCAGTGGCTGTAACGTTGTAGTTATGTTCAGAGCTTATGTATCAAGCAACCTCATTGGCTGGTAGCTTTCGCAATGGTCTCTTTGGTTGGCTCACGTCCAACGGACCACCATGAGGAGTCAGTCGTAAAGATATCCCAGTCGCTCTAACGTACAGTTTTGATTTATTGGCTGTCCACTTCACTGCGATGTTAACAGGTAGTTTCGGCGAGTTAAAAGGGAAGAATTAAACGAAGGAATATTGAGTCCTCAAGATAGCTTACTCTTCATCAGAAGCAGTCTCCGTTTAGTGTTATACTCGTTGTAAGTCAACCTATACCAACCATCTGTAGTTTCATCCAACAACTGATTACCTGCTCTCCCAGATTCTTGTAACTTCTAATAAAATTACACATACTGCAACCACGGAACCTATCAAGAGTCGTTATTAATACTGAACAGCGATAAATCAGTATATTAAGTAATAATATTACTGTAGACGAGTGCGATATGGCAGCGGGGATCCACAAGTAGACGCGTGATTAAACGTGAAGAGATTCTAGATAGCGAACGTCATAAATAACGATCCTATTAATTAGCTACCAGAACATTATCAATCTTCTTTAACGTCGCGATAAGTGGCAGACCCAATTAAACGATGACCAACACACTCAATTTTTTTTGGATATTTGGTCTTCTTGCGTCTACTCTCATGGATTCTAAAGATAAATCATATTTTTACAGAGCATACTTACATGTTTAAAAATCAGATTTCAACGCAACATAGCGTAAATTCTCTGAATGTGACAAATCCGGTTCTATCAGGGACCGATACGTTAAAAAATTAAACTTAATTGTTAATTTATTTATTGCGGAAACTTGAGAGACAGTTCGTTTCGCCATATTATTTAGTCTGGCAACCAAACAGAAGACTCTCGTTACCCTTCGTTCGACTCTCTACGAAATTTACCACAGAAAGCTATGTGTGGCAGAAGGTGCATTGCGCCAAAACAAATCTCCATTTTTTGCATTCCTTGCCCTAACGACAGGAGGGATGAAATAATTCATCAATACGTCATCTTATTTCCTTGATCTTATCAGTCCTATAGGACAGACAGTGCGCCTATTTCATCGATACTGATGTGACAGACACATTCAGTAAAAGAGTTAATTTAGTATAATTGTTATGGAGAGTCAAGCTCTGGTGGCAATTTCCTTACGCACCGATTTTTCCCCTTTCCTGTGTTAGCTTACTTTTCCTGTCTACGAATTTTTATTGCAATTCTTTCAACGTTTTTGTTAAATTATTTATCAATTCCCTTGGTAATTTATTCCAATCTGATTTCCTTTCTTACGAAAGAAAATCTTCCCACGCACTTATCCTACCTCGAACTGAGTGCCGTTTGTGATCACGGTCATTTTTTCCTTCCATGCACCGCTCTTAATTCTTCCGCCGATACCTTTCCACATCTCATCATCAATACAGGCTTTTACATTCCAGCCACACTTTCCACCCTCCTCCTGCCTTTCAGTAGATCCCATTTCATTAGTTCAATAAAATGTAACTGGCTGTCAGATCGTGGGCTTAGTAATTTAAATAGTTTATTAACAGATCGCTCTAAACTGTCAGAGATACAACACATATTAATAAGGGAAAAATTGGCAGGATTATATTTTAAAAGTTTGGAGTTTCTGCGACGCTGGAACCCTATCTACCCTACACTACATCCGAAGCCTGATTCTGTATTGGAGAAAAACTTCAAGAGAGGCTATAATGTGAATTTCAAGTAAGTTGTTTTATATCACCGAGCCTTATGGGTGAGCGGTGACGCTTGAGAAACATTCAGGAGGACGTGGGTTCAAACCCCACCCAACCTCCCGGATTTCGGTATTCCATCAGTTACCGAAATCACCTAAGACAAAGTAGTGGGATGATTTGTTTAAAAGGCATTTGGCAAATTCCTTCCCGTTCCTTGCCCTCATTCTCTACTGGCTCTAACAGCAACGACCATCCCTAAAGCCCAAATAAAATAAAATTAAATCCATTGCAAGCGATATGATTACAACATTACAATAAGAGTTTTATTCCGTGTAATAGATGACTACAGATAATACCCATTTAAAAATGGAAAGTAGAAACTTTCTCTAATTATAGCAAACAAGCAAAATGCGGAAAAAAGTGAGAAATATATATATATATATATATATCGGCGTAGTGTCTACTTTACATTGATACCAATGTAATTACTGTATCTACGCATATCGACATTAAGCAATGTTTTACCTTTAATTAAATCCACAATTAAGCTACTTTTTCTGAAGTGACCTATGAAGTAGTGGTTTGACCAAAGTAATCATGTTTATTCTAATTTACTATATTACTAAATGTGGAATTTAACACAACAGAATCTTAAGTTTTGTATGGTATGTGACGTCTTTGGTGGCTCCTAAATCCAAAGATGTTTATGTAATTTCAATATTACTTACGCTTATTACGTTTAACTGACGTATTCCGTTTATTTTAATGTTTTTACACTTCTCAGAACTGAAGAAATAAATAGCAGACGTCAAAAGACAGTTCAAACAGTAGTAGGGAAATCTTTCGTGAATATTTCTTGAAAGGAATGCTCATCTCACATATAGAGAGATCTGTGGCCGCATATATCACATCTCGAAATGATTACAATTTATTGCTCCATCCCTCTGTACATATAAGCCATATTTTAATCTCAAACAAAAACTCTCAAAATTTGGAAGCACCATCCAAATTGCTACGGTAATTTTTTTGGTGATGCCATTTCAAACTCAAAGACACACGCGGCTCGCATACAGTTTTACAACAGTTTGAGTTCTTACTCACCTGTAAAAAATCACACTGTCAAGCGTATAAAGGAACAATTTAGAGGCATGTTTTTCATTCCACAACATTTAGCGACGACTGGGAGACTTTTGGGGTAAGTATTCCTTTTAAAGATATGATTGCACAGGTAACGTCTCTGTTGGAGCAGGTAGACCACGCAGGTCGGACGCGTCGCTGGCGTGAAAGTCGATCGAGTTGCCAAGCTGCCCACTTTCCCCGCCGTCCCGGCGCAGGGATACGGGGCAACAGGCGTCGCATGAGATGTGATTTATTCGCCCGCTACAGTTGGATTTTATGCTTCGCTATAATTCATACAGCTGGCTGTTTACGGGCACCAAAGTTAAGTTTTATGACGTCGTCAAGGTTGTTCGCTCCACTATACTTCATCACCCCCAGGAGAAGATCTTCCAGAACCCAGTGTTTCATTACATAGCTCTGGATACAAAGGAACAGTAAAGTGAAGTTTTGATATCTTTCGTCAGAATGGTCTTTAATGCGTTATAATTTCTTTCAGACATTCAAAATTCTACACGTAAGTTGGTTGAATCGTCATCGCAAAACTTAGAAAGTACCGCAACAGAAATATTATTCTCCCTTAACGTAGATTTTATGCTTGTAGTGTAGTCAGTTTTCTCAGAGTTCTAATCTTATCGTATATGTGTAGGTTCATGTGGCAGCTATATATGAGTCATTGAAGTTAAAGTTCTTTGGGTACTGAAGGGAAACATTTTCTAACGTTACTTGCAAGGCGTTAAGTTCGCAAGTGCCCCAACGTCTTCCGCATGCGCACTTAAAGTACTCTGAAACAAGCGGATAGGATAATATAAATGATCGAGGTTTGTACATTTATAATTTCTTTACGGGAAAATACCCCAGTTAAATTGTTGTTTAAACACAATATTTCAACGACTGTAAACTCCGTCGTCATCTTGAGACCGAGCGTGATGGGTGAGCGGTTAACGCTCTGGCTCGCATTCGGGAGGACGCCAGTTCGAATCCTCGTCCGAGTATCCAGATATGGGTTTTCTATGGTTTCCCCCAAATTACTCCAGGTGAATACCGGGATGCTTCCTTCAAAAGTCCATGGCCGAATTCATTCCCGTTCCTTGTCCCGAGACCCATGTCGCCTCTAATGACCTCGACGTCGGTGAGGCGTAAAGCCATAAGTAAAAATGCTGCACCTGTAAAATTTAAAGATTAGTCCTTGACAATAGCTCGTTGTTGACAGTCTACCAACGAACTCTTGAACCGCTAAGAAGGCTTCAATCATTAATAACAACCCTATGCGTTCACTTCCTTGGTATGGCTTTCTTTCTAGTGCATTTAGCTATTATGTTTATTCATTCTGACATCGCGTATACTTCGATTATCTCTTTCTGTCCTGTCGAATTTTAGAGATACCATTAGTATCCGGCAGAGGATATGAATGAGATTCATTTAGCCGATCTTACTTAAAAATGACTCAACACTTTCGAAAGCTGAATTTCCAGTTTCGCCTGGCTATAATACTTCGGCGGTTATCCATCAGTTTACTGACACAAGTTGCGTAATACGTGGACAACATATTGACGTTGTGGCGTTTGTATTTATATGTAATTTGGGAGGATTACACGTCCTCGCGAAACCCTTTGGGTCTTTAATGCAGTAGCTTCGCGTTGTCTTCTGCATCCTCATGCCGTTGATCATTTCTGATTCATCCGCCTTTAGAGGCTGTTTCCAACCCCAAGGGCAACAAGGTGCTCCTCGCTCTTCCGCCTTCCTTTGAGGAGGCCGTTGGCACACAGTGACAGACTACTCATATCGGGAATGATTCAGTCACCAGATCTTCGTCCGTCAAAACTAGGTGCACTACGCGAAGGAGAGGTTGACATTTGATTGGAAGAAGTTAACATAGCGTCTCCCAAACCCTTACATTGTATACTGCAAAATATAGGCAGACTCAACTTTTCCTTCCAAATAGTACGATATCCCAGTAAACCAAATCGTTGCACGGGATAGCTAATTTTTGAGGGGGTGGGAGGGGAGGCGAGGAGTAGAAGAATTTAAAGCTATTACCTGGACTATTACGAAAAATCACATAAAAATAATGTCAACATGGTTGCCGTTTCTATGCAGAAGTTAAGCTTAATCTAAACCAGGTAGGAAGTATCAGTGGAACACAGATTCTCGTTGCGATGCCTCTTCCTACTTGTCCGCTGAGCCCTGGTTGGTTCGTAGCAGCATCAACGACGGCGGCTGAAGATCCCGGCACACAATCCTCCTCTTCCCCTTTAGCGTTAATGTATGCAAATTGTGCGGTAAACGCCATCACACCAGCAGCTCCTGGTATTGCCGGCCAGCCAGCCGGATAAAGGGAAGGAACTACGCTCACCACACCGCTTCCACTACATCTGCTCAGCTAGAGGTGCACTTCACTATCACTCTTCATCCCATACCACGTGTTTTTAATGCACCTTGCACTCTTAGATAGTTAGGCTGGTGTACGGTCAAACGATAAAGAATGACCCAGCGTGGTAGGTGAGGGGTAACGCTCTGGCCTCGCATTCGGGAGGACGCGGGTTCGAACCCCCGTCCAGCCATCAAGATTTCGTTTTTTTTTTTTTTTGGGTTCTCGAAACCACTTCAGGTGAATGCGGGATGGTTCCTTCAAAAGGTCATGGCCGAATTTCTTCCCGTTCCTTACCCATCAGTATTTTTCCGCCTTTAATGGCCTCAGCTTCGACGAGGCGTAAAGCCATACAGAAATTAGGATTACAGCTATTAACTTAGACGCAACTTGCTTTTCTCATGGATAATTTTGTACAGTATTCCCAACACTTAGTATACTAATCATCCCACACGATTTGATCACAGATAACAAGACAAAAATATATAGTGTTATAGTGCATCTTGTATCATTTCAATTAATGTTTCAGTAACTATCCATCTGATTTATTAAATGTTACCGGAAAAAACTAAGCGAGTTAGATTGTTATTTAAACACGACATATGTTAAAATAACAATTTCACTCGGTTGGAATAATAAATAAGTATACAACGACAAGTTAAGCTTCGTTCATTTATCCAATTTACTGAAAATAATTTGTACGATTTTAGAAAAGCTTCTAACAAATTTTGCAGAGTTCTTAAAGAACAGAAAGAGCAAAATTTGTTTTCAATAGACGACCTTCGATAGCAGAACGATTCAAATACGGCCCATCACCGGTAAAGAAGTAACAATTAAAAAACTTCTGCACGCTGAACAAAGAGATGGAGAGAAAGGAAGGACTCTTAAATCACGAGGCGAAAATAGAAGGCAACGAGTATTGAGGAAAGTTTACACCAGTACAGACCAGGACACTGTCGCGACTCCATTACGATACTAAAATTACGTTTGTTATAATTTTTTCTCTTTTATGGCTATTCATGTCATTATTTTTCTTTGCTTTTTGTTTCTTCTTTCATTTAGCATAAATCGGTTTGTTTGATTTTAGAGTATTAATGAATTCCGATTGCATTTATTAACAATTAAATAAAGAAAAATAAAGATAAAATAAAGCAAATAAGGTATCGCATCGTTGTTTATAATTATGTACTCCTTCTCGCTTGTGTCACTGAGGGTAGGAACGCACAGAAGAGAGATTAATTTTGGCACAAAACACCCTTAGTCGCCCACAATATTGTGAATTTCAGAGTATAGATGTACGTGTAGTTGAAAATGAAATGGATACGGAATAGAAGTTTAATTATAATAATTGAACTTAGCTTCACTCCCCAATATCTTAGAACATTATCGACTTTGTAAGGAAGTTCCCATTTGTCGTATGTCTTTACATTACGTCAGAAGTTAACCAGCTGATAGAGACCCTTAGAAGGTTCGAAACCCACCTGCCGATTGTGAACTGGTATTAAAGAATAAACATTCTGATGAGCAAAGGAAAATAATAACGAATCGGTTAAAATTATATCATACGATAAAGAAAAGTGAGACTGGGAATGGACGCCATGTTGCGACACCATATTTGCAATCAACACTAGGCAGATCCGTAACGGCCACATTTCGCAACGTATAGTGGATCGGGTGACAACTTCAGCACCTTGTTTATTTACAACGAATATCAACAAGATGTAAACACATCTATCCGGCTGTACTAAGGCACGAGTGGCTTTGTATACAAGACGAGTGCAGAATTTAAGAGAGATGATCTGGCAGGTTTCCTCCACACAAAACTGATGCAACACTGATAATCTATATATCAGATGCAATGCTTTTAATGATATCTCGTCGTATGAAACCTGAATTTTGTGTAAAATAACATAGTGGAAATATGAAACAGAGAACAACGTTATCATCAAGGCAGAAACGGTTTATTAGAAGCTTTAAACCATTTTTTCTCGCTGATTTACGGAATTTGCATCTTTGAAAGAATAACACAAGACTACAAAAAGTTTATTTAAAAAAAATAATGACGGAAAAGAAACATTGGAAGACCAAAAATAAGATGGGTAGACCAACTTAAAGAGGATATAGAGATAAGAGGAAGCAACTGGGAATCTGTTATGGGCAATGAAACTTTCTCAGACAGGAGATGGTTTTCTATTAACTGGAAAACCGAAACACTGGAAGGCTCGTAAACCACACCCGAAAAACTGGAGATGATCGCCAAGGATTATAATGATGATAAAGAGATCTACGTTCAGTCAATAGTCAAACTCACGGAACAAAACACAATTATCCTAATTATGGATACTTTTTATTTGAATAACAACTAGGAAGCTTCAACGTTTTTGATTCATTTTGTCACCATGCTTCATTCATTCCATAGTTCGTCACTGTCAAATTGAACGACAACACAACACGAAGAAAACTATTTGAGCTTAAGCGCGGCTCGAACCAGTGATCCCCTACACTACGGGGCCTCAACTATGGATAATGCTGAACAGTTGGAGGCTACAGCGTGTATTTTTCGGCAGCCTGCAGTTGAGCAGAGAGCGAGTGATCGGGGGCTTAGAGCTGTAATTGGCCAGCAGTCCCAGCCAGACCCACATCCATTAGCCATTCCGCCGCCGGCAATCAGCGGTATAGCTCACGGCTACCGACTGCTGGCCACAAATATACATATTCCTCTTCCTGGGCACTGTAACTAACAACACATTCTACTCTAGTTTCAGTAGTCTCAGGTTCTTGACCTGAACAGTGTGATTTACGAAGTCGCCAGTGGATTGTACGATGACGCACTGGGAAATTGTTTGACAATTCGTTGTTTTCAGTCACGGTGCTACCCGCACTGTATCGTCCCAAGGTAGTAAAACTCTGGCACTCCGTATACTGATGTTTCATGGAAGCCCTGTGTTCTATTCGAAGTTAAAGGACATTATAATGATCATGGCGATCATGTCATTAGCCTAAGATAGAAGTAACACACGAAAACTGGTAAAAATGATTGTTACGGGGACTATAAGAAACTAAACAGAGTACAGTATAGGGTGGCATATCATAGCATACAACGCAGTCTGTAGCAAAACTAATCAGAATATTTAAATCCGTATCAAATCAGATAGGTATATGGAGATTAATCTTAGTCTTATACGACAATGGGGAATCGTTTTATGTTAATGGTATGTTGTCTAACTGCGAATTGATACGTCTCGAATTCAAATGCCAGTGTGGGATTTGATTTTAGAAGGGCTTAAACCAGTTCTTAACTCATGGGAAAGCTTTTTTTGATATGGCGTACGCTAGAATGCTTTCGTGGTTCGTATCTCGCTTTAAGCTGTAGTCTCCTTTATCATTTAGCGATCTAGATTAAGCACAGGGCACGATAGAGACAGATAGCGTGGCAGTTGAAAAACTCTGTCACTTAGAGGGCCGAGTTATCCCAAGCATCTCCAGACCATTAATGCCATATTTATTATCAGTATATCGTAAATAATTTGTAGCTGTGTAAAAAATTGTAAAAAAAAATGTCTATGGAGTCAAGAACTGAAAGGCATATTAAGAATACGCAGAGATATTAGTTTCACTAGGATATAATTCCTCCTTGTGTATGATGGGTATTACAGAGATCTGTGCTACAGTGAATTTACTTTTCTGGCGTGTAACTAAACACACAATCACACAGTACTGAGGATATTTATCCATCTACACACGTTAGTCGTCCAGATAATTTTTGCAAAAATTTGTACTTATCCTTTTCTATAGATACGTACGTTACTAAGATTTTGGTATCTCAGAACACCAATACTATCGACAGATTGACATCTGGCCATGTGGGATAAAGTAAAAAAAATATAAATTCCTTTAAGCAATGTATATTGCCATCAATTGATGATGATGAAATTTTAAACATTTCAGTAGATGACAATGAAATGACGTACTACAATCGAAGGCTCAATTGAATGTTATTAGCTTTTGTACAGTCGCATATATTGAGAACATAATATTTTCACGTTATCCATTAAAATTTTACGAAATACCTCATTATTCTGTGTCTGCGTTCGGTATCTGTGTATGCGGACATATTTTTCCTGGCTTTTAAAACACGTAATCAATTAATTTCAAACGTTTACAATACCGAAATTTACACAATTCTTTGTGAACATCCGGCGAGGCTAATATATTACAGGGAGCTCTGTAATTATTTGTGTAAAATAGCAATCAAAATGAGTTTCTGCATTAATAGTCTCAAGTATCTTGCACAGCAGATAATAGATGAAAGCAAGCTCCACTGGGTCTATACTTTGAGTAAGAATTTCCCAGGTGACGAGTATTATAGCTGCTAATAAATGAGACTTTTCGCAACGGCCCTTATTAACTTGCGCCTCACACGCTCCAGGTAACACTGGGTGCTGGATTAGCGCGAGCATAAAATATGTAAATAGCGGCCTTAGCCACGGTGTACCGGGGCGGAAATTACGCGAAAGTAATTCCAGGCGTTGAAATGACATCATAAATAACGGCCGCATCCAGGCCGGAAATGGGTTTGCCTCCTCTCGCTCATTTCGAGCGTGAGTGACTTACGGGAAGTCTTCTGCAGGGCACGGAAACCTTCGCCGGATATACAGTACTTCAGGCGCGCAGCTTCGAGAAAATAGCAACTGTGCACCAGGGAAGAGTATCCCGAAATCTTCTCCTACAGGACGTTTTATAAATTCGTTTAGTTTTACCGGCGTTCGTCGATTTCACCGAAAGACACAATTGCCGCATCGCTCGAAATACAAGAGAAATAAATAAAGCGATCTTCCAAGAGGAACCACCAGAAACTAACAAAGAACCGAGTGTACAGGAAACAATGTAGTCAGAGGATGAAGAAATATTGGATCCAGAACTGACAGAAATCGAAAAGAACGAGAAGAAACGATTGCGGTAGTGCCAGCCTTGAAAATTCAGGCTCCACAATTTAAATCACGGAACCAAGCGTGGTGAGTGAACGGTTAACGTTCTGGCCTCGCATTCGGGAGGACGTGGGTTCGAATCCCCGTCCGGGCATCCAGATTTGGGTTTTCCATGGTTTCCCCAAATCACTCCAGGCGAATGCCGGGATGCCTCCTTCAAAAAGGCCATAGCCGAATTCCTTCCCCTTCCTTGTCCTCAGTCCCATCCCGCCTCTAATGACCTTATCTGTTGACGAGGCGTAAAGCCATAAGTAAAAAAAAAAAAAAAAAAAATTAAATCACTGTTCAGCCAGGAATAGTTTTGACCACTTTACTTGACCTTCACTACTGGCCAACCTTCGCATCGTTCATTTGTAATGTGCTAAGATATTACTTGGTTTGGATTCCTCGGCAAATTACAGGTCCAGTGGCGACAGAAGGGACTATGACTGTGACAGGACTTATCTTCTGCAGGACAACACTAGACAGATAATATGACTGGTACCTGTGTGTCTAACTTAAAATATGTTTTCACTCAGAGAGAGCAAGGGAACGTAAAATTCAAGCGTTTTCTTACACCCCTCCCTAAAATTTTGATTATCTGTACTTAATTTCGAAATCAAAATCTTAAAAGTAGTTCATTAAGTAATTAAGAGCTCGGTGGCATTTAGAGGTTTTTATGATAGTAAAGAACAAAGTATAACAGAAATTACTTCTTTTCTATGAATACCCTTGCCACAAAGCCGAGAGTTATCTCACAACCAGGTAGTAAAACCACACAGAATTTATTTACAACATTAATTGATAAAATGTTATTGAATTGCGCTGAATATTAAAAATATTCTTACTGAACTCATGATGTAATATTTCCACGTGATAGCTAATTTAACGTTAAGTATATATCATGAGCTTTGCCGACTAATTAAAACACAGAGCTGTAGAGAGTTGACGATAGGATTAAAAAATATTAGAAGATCCTTCACAGCCGTCACTAGGAGTGGACGTGTGTTAATGCTTAGATAGAATATGTTGTTATATATCCTGTTCAACTGCCCTCAAAGGAGGCGTTTAGCTATGTACAAGATTGTCGGATAACCCAACTTTGAAACAGGTAAAACACGTTAAAGTGGCAGTAACGTTTTCACTTTGTAATACAGATGATAGTAAACTCAAACAGCACTGCACCCGCATGTTTCTTTATAGCTTAAACTCTTCAAAATAAATGTCCTTTAACCAGTCTGTGAAACATAGATAAGACAGCAATTATACCTCAGTATAACACCAACGTTTTTGTTTCATTTTTAAAACGAATTTGGCCTCAACGATCGTGCATCCATTTCTCGTAAGTGATTTAGTTTTAGCTTTTTGTGTACTGTACAAGGTGCCTACAAAGTCTGAATTAAAACCATCGTACCATACGCAGGACATTTTTCTGATTAAGGCTTAACACCTCTTTCACGTCATTAGAGAGGGGAAAGTATTAGGGAAAGTAAGAAGAAGGAATACGGCTATGCCATTTTGAAGGCACCATACCTGCATTCGTCTGCAAACCACAAAAAAAAAAGAAGTTAACGAAATCTGAATGACCAGACGGTTATTTCCACCCTCGTCCTCCACTTCGACCAGCATCCAAAGTAACTTGGATCCAGAACGCTGTAAATAATTCCTAGAAGATCCAGTAACAAACTTCAAGGACCTTTCAAGATTGACGACAGATTTCTTCCACATGTACCACGAGTTTTAGGTTTTGATATATATATATATAATATATATTATTAATATCTCAAAACTAACTTTTTGTAAAAATTATGTTCAATAAACAGATCTAAACTCACAGCCAAGATATACTCTGTAGTCAAACCAGGGAAGGGCAAACAGGTAGTTGTTTTGATGGAAGCGTTGCTCCAACAGTCTTCATTCGCCTCAAGAGGAACGAGAGGATAGTGGTGTGATCTTGAGAGATGTTTCTTCAGTAATCCTGTTTCTAGTTTCAAATGGTGTTGCACGCAAGTCTCTTGAATTTGGTCATCAATTGCATTCATGTATACCTGTGTGATTGCCCGTTGCCTAAAAGGTCGATCACTATTAATTGAGAACCAAAGGAATGGACAAGTTAATGAGGTACACGTTTCTTCTCACTGCCTCTTAAGGCAGGCAACCACCAGAACACAACCCTCCGATACACTGCCGTTTGGGGGCATCCATAAATTACGTAAGGTGTTTTTCCCGATTTCCGGACACCCCTCCCCACCCCCACCTGTGGTGAGATCTGGTCCGAACCCGCCCCCCCCCCCCCCCCAGTAATCGCCCTCGCAACTTTTTGAGACCTTTTTTTAGGTCTCACCCATCTAAAGCCGATTACACCCCCACTTTTCGACGAAATACCTCCCTAAAATCGACTTTCGAGTCATTTTTAGACCTTTTTTTCTTCTTTTTTTTTTTTTTAGCTCCACAGTCCAACGAAAATGTCCAAAACCTCACGTGAGATTTCCGCTGACCCGGCCCCTCCCCCTTGGTGAGATGTCTCCGCCCCCTCCCCCCTATTTCACCTCACGTAATTAATGGACGCCAGTTCAGAATATCTCCGTGACAGGCCTTGATGAACTAGTTCATCTTAAGCAAAGTCTTCTACAATTCTCGAAGTCAGCTGAGAATCAAAGCACTAGCACTGAGCTGCAACCAAGGAACACAGCTTGCCTCAGCTATAGTGACAACATTTTTAGCGAAATAAATTAGCAACCATGGCAGAGAAAACAGACCCCTGAAAGCAGCGGGATTTTATTATTAGAACAACAGCGCTGAAAGAGAAACCAGAGTGTTAATAAGCGAGGATTGAGGAGCTGTTAGCACCTCTTTAGTCGCGCTGCCTAGGACAACTTGATTCACACTGTCTGCATGATCAGGGGAGCAATCCAATCTGCGCCATATCCAATACATAGTGATTACATCCATCAATCTGGAAGAAGAAATGAAACTGTCTCCATCATAACAGGAAAAAGAAGAGCAGCGGGAAAAGATGTCACGTTGAGTATCGATCAATCTCTTCCTGTCACAGCAGTCTTGCCGTCTTCTTCCTTTTAGAGCTATGATGTTGCCGTAATTACACATTTGTGATCCTTGTCTTGTACAAGGAGACATATGAAATATCAGTCCAAAGCCCGTTACGCGGGCCGCGTGCGTGACTACGGACAAATTTTTATAGTGCCTACCGATAACGACCTTATAAATACTAAAATCCCTCTTTGCCCTTCTTCTTCCACAACAGGCAATGGGAAATAAGCAGAATTCCAGAATTCGCAATGATTAAAGCAGACTCGCAGTGAGAAAATGAACATCGCGTCTCTGCCTGGGGTTGTAATAATGTTTACCTCCGTCCTTCGTTTTTGCACTACTTGCAATTACTTCCACAAAGCCCATCGAAAATGACGGAAATTTTTATTCTTCTGAAAGTGTTTTTAAGGGGGTCACAATTTAGAAAACGAATAACGATTAATTTTTGTTTGATATATGTCATTATCTCTTACTTGCTCTGAGTGTTTAATAAACTTTCCTATTTATTACCTTCTGTCAAAAAAGTCTTTAGTTATGTTGTGACCTGGTTCTAGTAACGACTACAGAGAGTAGATCGTAAACATCAGATGCTCTTGTAATTACATGAATGTATGCATTTATTTGCCGTGAATAAACAAATAGCAAAATTCAAATTTAAACGTACGTTTCGTATGTCTCTACGTCGCATTGTAATTGTATCTCTCTTGCTTCGTATTTGTTACTTCGTCAACCTACAATTGCCTTTTAACTGGCATCGCAACAATATAACTGCAAATAAAATCAAGTACAGTTATTTATTTGCAATTTCCTGGTTAGTCAAGCAGCCAGTGTACCTACGAGTAATACTTCTCGCATTATGGAGAGTCACTGTAGGTTGCTGAGCTATTCAGTTCACGTCCATTCACAACTCATTTTATTAAAGTGCAGGTGCTGGGATTCGGCGCTTTGAGGATGTGGAAAAAACCTACTAATCTGTAGCTGGTAAGTTGCTAATCTATCATTAGACTATGTTGTTCCTCGTGGTATATTTCAAATCTCGATTCCACAAAAGAGGCAAACGTTCGGTCAAAATTGTCGCTCCAACAGCGGTCTATAATGAAACGAGCTTACGTACGGGATTTAAACAGGTAGAAATTAAGTTAACTCATTAATATAAGTGACACAGAAATGTCTTAATATGATTAAATCATAACCAAGAAACTGTAGTAGGGTGGATGGTAATCCTGCCGATTATAGTTACAATTCCGAGTTGTATCTTCACGGACGATAACAAATATCATCTGCGTAAATTAACTTCTTGATAAGGATGTGTCCAGGTGTGTCTAAAGATGAACTTACGCAGAAGTAAAATGAATACCGAGGACAGAAAAAATTGCGACAGTGCAACTAAAATGATGTGGGCTAAAATGGCGAATCCACTTGAGAGGTATTAAAGCTAAGAACTGGTAGAGCAATAGTAGAATCAAGTGAGTCAAAACATGAAACAAAGGACAGCTAAATAAAAATCTTTCCAATACAAAGATACTTCTATCTCAGCTTGCAGCCAATATGCTGTAAGGAGCCTGGTTATGCATATTAAAAGAAAATATGGGTATGAAATAAAAATAATTTTATGTTATTTTATATATGATCCAATTTGAAGGTCCAGGTATGACCTAAAATTGGTATAAAATACGTTCAGAAAATTCCCTGAAATAACACAACAACTTAATGAAGGAGAAAGCCGAAATGGCTTCTTCACAGACACCAAGCCCGATTTCCTATACAATATTAGCCTGGCATCAATAACCTCGTCATCAACAAGCTGTTAAACTCAAATTATTATTTAAAAAAAAAAAATCTGTATGGGTACCTGCAAAAATCAAATGCCTGAAGTTTTTGATTTGGTATGATGTTATAATGTGTCAATAAATTTGTCAATAATTTCGCCTCTATCGTTGTGGAATCTAAAGCACGGAGCGTCTTAGAATACTTACATGAGCAAAGATAAGCCAGTAAAAATTCGTCTTCATCGGGATTAGAACTGAGGACCTTTAATTTCTTAGGCAATCACCCTATCCACCACTGTTTTCAATTATCAAAGTAAAACATGTTTATATGGTTATAAATGTTATGAAAGTTTAGTGCTTGACGGTGGAAGAAAAGACTTTTTTTACGTTTAAACATACAATCAGTCCCTATTTGGTTATATTAAAAACTGATCTATTCGTGACAACTGAAAACAGTGATTGTAATTTGTAGATGACTTTATCGAATACTGAATCGATAGTTGCCTCTGATCTCCAAATCGATTCTTTGAATCACGTGAATCAAGACATGGTACCTCAATCCTTTCAGATGAGTTCCACACAGTCACGGTTTCAGTATTACGTGGCCCAGATCACGAGTCCAGAATACCTGTTCGTTTACTTTTCCTTCTTCTACTTAAAACAAAAACAAAAAACAAAATCCGACGAATGCAATATCGTTATTATCGCGATCAGATAGCAAAGGATGTTATAACAATCTCAAAATAACATTCTTTCTGTGTAATATCTTTGGTCATTCATTTCTGTTACACTGCTAATAGAAATCTCTCCTCAGCCAACGATGAAGAAAAAGCTTAACTCCAGAAGAAACTGGTATGTATATCAGTGTGTATCGCGCAAGTAGTGAAACTTCTATGTGTTTTTCTTTGTGCTTTTCTTGTGATTTTTTATGAGTTTTTTCTATGTTTTTAATGTCACTTTCGCACTCCAGTCGACGAACTTGTTATCTTTATTGAATTTACACAGGAAGTAGGAAGTTTGTCCAAGATATTCTCGTAAGCAAATGAAAATTATTAAAAAGTTAAAGCACACTTCGCCATATTATATTGTATCGAGCCTTGTGTTTAGATCTTTTACATCGGAGAACTATGAGGATAAAACATCTGGTAGCCGTTCTTACAACCAATTTTCGTTAATAACTACCTACTAATCCCGTCAAAATTGACTGGCTGAATACAGATGTCTGGTTCATAACTAAAATAATTTTTTATAAACTAAAACAACTCATTCACCCTGCTGTAAGGACGAATGCTAATATTTTTACACATTAAAGAAAGCTTTTATCGCACAGCCGTATGTATCACATAAACGTGATTCCATATTTATTTCCTTACTATAAGAAAGGACAGAGAGTATAATGGAACCACTTATGTCGAACGAATATAAAAAACAAAACTCAATTAATAAACCATATATTTATACTTATACTTACATGTACAGGAAAAGCGACGTGTAGCGCAAACTAACTCAAAACGATGTAGCGTATACTCTGTCTTTAACGTTTGCTTAAATGATAGCGGACAATACAGTAGTAGCGAAAGCTTACTGTACATACTTATCTAATATCATGGCTTCTTACATTAAAGTATCGTTAACTGTGCATGCGCAGAATGTTAAGAGGGCAGGCACAGGAAGTTGCAGTGCCTGTGCACCTAAACCGTAACGCGTAACTCGTAACGTGTAACGGTAACAAATCTCTCGATGGAGCGCACAAAGAAGTGTCACTTCAATAAATACAGTGAATGATAAACATCATTCGATCAGAGCCAGTAAGTTGAGGGATTGCTTCTGTCAGAGGTGAGCTTAACATACCAACAGTAGTGTCTGTGGCAGAAACCAATAGCGGGTTTTAAAAGGATTCCATTGCCGGCGGAGCCTTGCGCGGTAAAACAGCGGCGGAGCTAATCCCACCGCGCAAACAAGCGACATGCGTGCGTATGCAAATGTCCTCCTCGGGCTGCTGTGGCAGGTATTTATTAGCGCCCAGCGCGGGGACTATTTTTAGACGATGACGGTCTGCTGGAGTGTCGCCACTCCGCGCTTTGGTACTCTGGAAATCATAAACCTGTTCGGCAACGGACATCTATATCCAGCCCGTGGGCCGCGCTTCCAACGCTGCTTTAGTAAAGAAACTGGATTATTTTCGTGTGAAACTGGCTGCGTGGACCAGTTAAACTTAAAAATAAAAAATACTGGTTGTGTATCAGGGTATATACGCGCAAGTATGTATCTTTCTCTGTATTTTTTGGGTGTTTTTTTTTTTTTTTTTTTTTTTTTTTTTTTTTTTACGTCTCTTTCGTAATGGAGTAGACGAAAGATACTATTCTTTATTGAATCTGTTCACTAAATAGGAACTTAGTCCAACTTACTCTGATGATATATACTTTGCATTTTGAAACAGACCTTAAGCTTTCGAGTAGTGAAACCACCACGGGCTCCATTAATTCTAAGTGAAAAATTAAAAAAGAAATAAGTTTGATGTTTAGAACAGATTTTTAGTTCCCTGATCCAGCACCAGGAAACGTAGCAAACTGAGACATACAACAGATTTTAAGTCAGACCCCAGCAAAAACAAGACATCCGAAAATCTCCTTTCTTCTGGAAGCAGACACACTTTATCAACATCTGTGCGATACGTGGAGTTGCTAGCCAGTGGTAATGCAATCACTTCGTATCGATGCCAGCCTGACTCCGAACTATCGCATACTTGTGATCTTGATTGTTCTTAATTCTGCCATTTACGGATAGAATTTAAAAAATTTCCTTCCTTAATTAATGATGCCGGCAAAGCAGAGAACTTAATCTTTAAAATGACACCTAATTTATTAATTTTAGTTAAGTATGAAAGTCGCAAGATGGCTTCTCACAAAAAACACCAATCAGAAATAGTAAATATTACGTAGCACGTGCGAAAGTTTCTCCAATGTTATTCGTTAATAGCGAGATGAGCATTCGTAGCAGAATGAAAGAAGGACTGACTCGTTGTAGCAAACTGTTTACTTGTCAACTGAAATAGGTACGTAAAAAACACCTGCAGCGTCTTACGAAACAAAACCTCCTTATTCTAGGAAACACTCACAGTTTATCAGTATCTCTGTGGTATGAAGAGTTTCTATCTAGCGGTAATTACTTGACTATCGCATACCGGTAGCCTTGATTTTTCATAATTTTTCCATTTGCAGGTTGAATTTAGAAAAATTCATTTCTTAATTAATGATGTTACTAAAGCGGAGACATTCATCTCTAAAATGATATTTATCGATTTTGATTAGGTGTGAAGGGAGGTAAATGACTTGACGCAAAAAAATCCTTTTATGAAACGATGATAATTTTGTCTTAAGTGGCGGAATCGATTTTGATTCGGTATGATAAAAATTAGATATAATATATACAGAGTGCCCAGGAATGAAAGGATAATCCTGCAACCGCAGAGAGTTCACATAAGATAAAGTTTTATTTTAGTAAAAGTTTCACCACTTTAGAGATATTGATTTTTTGATTTTTTTCGAAACATGTGACTTTATTCAATTTATTCCATGCGGTTTCTAGAAATTAAGGCTTTTTGAAACCTATTTTTTTTTTAAATTTATTCAAAAATATTTAAGTAATCTAAAACAATATTCTTTTTTTCTTAAAACTTTAAAAAAATCGTAAAAAAAATCTTAAATGGTATGATTATTTTATACTTCTTTTAAAATTATCGTTTTATGGCAGTTAAATCTGTTAAAGAGACCATTGTGCATTTTAAACATGTAGTAAAAAAAATTATGATAATGATTTAAAAAATATTTTTAAGGTTTATTTTAGCGTTTTAAGAAAAAAAGATAATTGTTTTAGATGACTCGAACATCCTTGAGTAAATTTAAAAAAAAAAACCAGGGTTCACAAAATCTTAATTTGTAGAAATGGCATAGAATAAACCTAAAAAAGTCACATGTTTCGAAAAAAAATTAAAAATCAGTATGTCGAAAATGGTGAGACTTTCACTGAAATAAAGCTTTGTCATGTAGTAAGACATGATGTGACCTATTTACCTTATCCTTTGATTCCCGCACACCCTGCGTGATGATGATGATACGGGGTACATCGAAGAAGATATTGTTTTCATATATCGTTACATATCTGAAACGAAATATTTCGTGTAAAGAAGGTAATCAGTTTCCAGAAACTCCTTTCGCAACAAGTTGTGCAGTGTAGTACTTGTGTAGGGTCCGCGAGGAGCGTGGCTGTTGACAGTGCGCCATTGTGAGCGCTAAGTGCGCGACACACGCGTGGCGGAGTCGTCATCTTCTCGCTGGCGCCGAGGGCTGTGTGTACTGAGGGTCGCTTTTTGTGAGCAGGCCGCAGCGGAGCCGCTGGAGCAGAATTTAAGGGGCACTCCAGCTGATGGAGTGCCGTGCGGCACCGCCGGCTCTGCGGCGCGTTAAAAACATTACGGCGGCAAGTGGCAGCGGAGGGACGTGTCCAAGGACAACCCACACCGCAAATACAAGTATATTCGTCACTCCACCCCGGATGTGAGGAAACAACCTTACAGAGTAGTTACGAGGGCTCACCAGGAACCAAGATTACAGGGCCGATATCCCTGAAGTGTCGTCCATTATAGAGAAATCAGTAGTGTGCGGTAATCGTAGGGCATGTAGTTGGCAACTGTGCAGAGTTTGAGCCAGCCGCCACCTACAGCGCTATCAGTAGGTAAACATAAATTGCGACTCGTTTGCAAAACTGGTCTCGCAAAGAAATCTGCACAATTATTCGATTTCTATGGTTGAAACATATAACCGCAGCTGAAATTCACCGACAGCTGGTAGAGGTTATGCGGAGTGACTGTAATGTCTCGTCGGCATGTCGCAGAATCGTGTCGAAAGTTTGTGGCCGGTAGAAAAGCGTCACCAACGAGGTCCCCGGTGACCAAATCAGAACGGTATCAATACCTTCTCCAGACTTCAAGCGACTTTTTCCTCATTTGAAGGGACACATATGAGGCCGAAGATTTTCTTCCGACGAGAAGGTGAAACATGACTTGACAACGTGGCTGTACACGTCAGGGCAGTATTTTTATCTAGAGAGAATGTTAAATCTCATCACACGAAGCTGGAAGTGACTAAACCGATAAGTCGAAAAATAACCTAATGTATGTGATATCAGTTGGATTTATGGTTTGTATGAAATAAAATGTACATCGTTCACTGGAGGCTTTGTGACCTTAGTTTCTTATCACCCCTCGTAAGTGGATATTGTAATTAATCAATAAGTATCACCTTAATTAATGAATGTCAAATTTAACAAGAATAAATAACACAGCTGAAAGAAATACGAACTCTTGTGGTGAATCATAGTCAGAGATAATGAGAAGAAAGCAGCAAGGAGCTGTTAACATCGTTGGCAGGAAAATCTGTTACGGGTATTATGTGGATAACTAGGTAATTGATAAAACATGTTAAAGAAACCAATACCAGGAAGTGATTTTCTGTTTCTTTTTTGTTTATGGCATTGCGCCTCGTCGACGTCCAGATATTTATACGTGAGGAGGGACTGGGGAAAAGGAAGGGAAGGAATTCTATTATATCCTCTTGAAGTAAGCATCCCGGTATTCGCCAGCAGCGAATTGGGGAAACCATGAAAAATCCAAATCTGGATGGCAGGAAGGGTATTTGAACCCGCGTCCTACCGAATGCGACGATAGAGCGTTACCGCTCACCCACCACTTTTGGTGGGAAGTGAAATACATAAAATAATTTATATAACGCCTAATTCTGCAGGCAGAGGAGGAGGGGAAGCGTGTTGTATGGTCTTCTAGGATAATACTGCAATCACCCCCACTTTCCACCTAGAAAGTCATGTGGTACAAAAACAGAAAACATAAATTAATTTTTCCCAAAGCTTATATCGTTCGCAACTAAATGACAATTATCATTACTCTCAGTTGAGATAGATCGTCCTTAACGACACTAGAAGTCGACAGGACTTAGAATCTTTCCTCCCCTTCCCTCCAACACACACACACACACACACAAAATGTATTAACAATGACAGGAGTCTGAATGGGAATGGTTTTGTGGCACAATGCGAGAAATAGTGTTACTAGAAACGTCGCCGGCGTGAAAAATGCTATTATGTATAGCAACAAATGTTGAGTGTTCAAAACAGTGAATGAAGACCAAAAACTTGGCCATCGGGAATGGCCACACGGTAGTCATCTGGGAGTTAGGACTCTTTCGCTGGTTGGGGGCAAGCGCTGCTCCTGAGGGCGGTCACGTGCGCCGTGCGCTGACGTCACCAGGTGGCTGTGAGCCTGGTTGCGTACCGCTGGGGGCTGCCTGTGAGACACGTAGCCAAGGCAACTGCGCAGAACATCTCCGCTTTAACAAACTCTAAAGTCAGTTATAATCGTCTCCATCGAACATGAATTACACCTACCGAGAGACAAAATTAGTCACGATAATTGTAATTTGGTAAGTTATTTTTACAAAGAAAAAAAAAAAATTAACCCTGGTAGTAGGAAGTCAGTTTCGAGATAACAGTAAGGATAGTCGGTCAATGCAGAAATGTAAATTTCTAGTTTTTTGTTTGAAAATAATTATTTTTCTCAAATATACTAAAGAACAGAAAAAGATGGAATGTCGAACTTTCACTTTCAAGTTGTAGAAACTGTTTTGAACAGCTACAGTTACCAACCAAATATCATCCAAATCCTTTGCCAAGCAGCATTGCCAGGAAAGTCTCCATTAATCAGAATTTCTCTGCTTCTACTTGTCCGCCATTTTGTTCAGCATAATCGCTGCATCTACGTAGTTACGTATAATTTATACAATGCCAAATAGCTAGATAGCAACGTACAGATAGTTCAACCTTAACATTACTATGTCCTCTTCTTCGTCTTTTAATTATCAATCCGGAGATTTGTTTGTAGCAATTCCCTGCCTTTATTTTAGATTCTACACAGTTGTTGTATTTCATGTTATTCATAATTTAGTTCATATCTTTCTCTATGCTATTTTCCTTTTATCTTCCTTCAATAATCACCTTAAGCAAGCTATTGTCTTCTTTTCTGTAAGCCCTTCCAGAAACTCTTCTGAATGCTTCTGCATTGGTGACATAATTCATCCAGCTTATCTTCAGCATTCGTCTGTAACAGCAGACCTCAAATGTCTTCACTTATTTCCTTTCCGTCATATGGTAGCATATTTATTCGTAATAAGTTTGCTTTTACTTGAGAGGATAGCAAATAATAAGTTATTCACTTTAATCTCTTTCCGTAGACCGCAACAGAGGTTTATGACCAATTAGAGTTACATATTCGTATTGGGGTTTCCATATGTGCTAAATTCCGGTCAATTTTACCAGAAAAGAGTTTCCCCTTCACTAACACTACATGACAAACTGAGAGAACTAGGAGATTATTTCAGGACATTCAGCTTCGAAACAAAGTTCTCGACTTTATCTGGGTTGAACCTTTCACGCAAGTCCGCTGTCACTTGCTCTACCGACTGAGATGGCATCTGACCTTTGTTTGTTCCGGTATTATTTGTCTCCTACAAAGAACAAACAGTATTTTAGATTCGAAAATTAATTTTATTGCTGCTTACAAACCGTCACTCGCTGCTGTCACATCGAATTAATTATCTGAAACGTAGTGACATATAAATTAATTGAGTTCTGCATGAAGTCAATTAAATTTTGGTGCCGGTACATCTAACCTGATGCGAAATAAGCTGGTGAGTTTTTTCCGTCGACGTCATTTGTGTGAAAGCTGCATGTAGCGCTGGCCTTGTCCCAAATGACGTCACCTCTGTGATCACCTCGGTGATGGCATTACACATGAGTGACGTAACGATGAACACGAGTAGTGGAATGAGGCATTGGTGTTAGCTTTCTTTCATGATGGTGCAAATTAATAGCTTTTACTTTCCGTCGGTAAGTGATGCCAATGTGGATCAAAGGCAGTGGACTATACTTGCACAAAATGAGAGTGTTGTGTTAAAATTGTCGCATGCAGCACAGTGATTAATGAGTTTCGCACCTCGTATTTCTCTCAGGTGAACTGGTTTTACGTTTCATTAGGTATTGGGTCTAATAGTGGGATCTTATTCCTGTGATAAATCCTTATATATGTAATTTCCTTGCCATATACCAACCCAATATTTCATCAACTTACATATAAAGATACTACGTTTTTTCAAATGAATTTAATGGTTCATTAGAGTCAAGAAAAAATAGTGAAAAACTGGCAAGGAAATCAGCCGTATCCTTTACGAAGCAACAATCCGAGTTATTTAGGGAAAAAATGGAAAACAAAAATCTGGGTGGCTGAACCTTATGTCGAACACGGGTTTTCCCGAATGTCAGTGAAGTGAAAACAAAGAAACCAGGGCAAGAGAAGCAGATCAGCGATGATATGACTGGCCTATTCCAACATATGAGGAGGCGATGCTGTAACGATCGGAACACCTGCAACTATGCTATGAGAAACATCAAGAGAGCCAGAAAGTACTAAACATACTTTCCGCAGGAGTTGTGGAAGCTAAGTCGGGTCTTTCTCTGTGAATCAGTTCTTGCATATGTAGGAAAGAACGGATCACTGCATTCCTCATAAAATGCGCTCGAAATGAGATGGGTATGATCCATGGGATAGCAATTGCACTTGACGTCACCATCTGTTGGTCCAAAACGTATAAACTGTATTATAAGCCAGTGATTTATCAACCGTACTATCATTTGTTGTTATATCTAGCACGAGCGGTTTTTTAATTTAAATAATTGCCAGCTGAAGTCCAAGAAAATATCTCTGCCAAAACATTTTATTACCAAACACATAGCTTTCACATTCGTATATGACAGTTTTATTCCTTAATTTAAAAAAAAAAAAGTTTGTAAAATGAAGTAAGTGTTTTTTACATTATGCGAATGTAGCCAGACTTCTAATGGAAGTTCTGTACTACTTTATTTTGATGTCAACAGAATTATTATGTGGTATCTTTAATACAACTGAAGAAGCAGTAATCGGAAATGGTTTAGGAAGACCTTTGATAATACACCTTTCTCTTTTTCATGTTCGCAATGGTTGAATAAGGCAAATGAATGAACGCCTCCGGTAGCGTAGTTGTTTAAGAGCCGCAATCACAGCTGTCACCGCCCTCCACTTGTCGGGAGCGGAGGAACCACGCTCTGTTGGCGCTAGTCCCCTCTTTACACGCACCTAGAATTCCCACGGAGTGCCTCCTGCCGCACAGTGTCAAACAACAACACGTTCAGTACACATTTCGCCACAAAACGAAATCCTTAGATTTCCAAGTTACTGCGAGTGTGTGTAAAAGCGTGTGTGAGAGATTGTGTCTGCTTGTGCATTTTCACGTGACATAATCGTTTCTTACATTTCACTAAAGTCCTGCCACGGTCGGTGTATTAGACAATGCAAACAACCACCTCGCAATATTTCTCGCAACAAGTTCTGTTAGCAAACTTCAGTACATTTCAGTCAGAAAATGTTCCACACGAGTTTTTTGTGACTCACACGCTCTGTACTTTGGTATACATACCACACAGCGTGCAAGTAAAACAGTTATGCGATTAAGGAATATAAATTACTATATCTTTAAGCAAATTACAGGGCATGTGAAATGGAACACATTTACGACTGACATTACTGACGCAAATAATAAGCAGGAAACAAAGTAGAAATAGGTGGAGTTAATTTCTAATAATAGATTTACAAAAATACAGTGATTAAGAAAAAAATATGTTCATAACTTATTTTTACGGCTGTGAAGAGGATTCAATAAATCCAAATACGTATAACAAAACAAATGTTTACCTCATTTGCTCTAGATAGAGTAAACCATAAAAATATACAGTAAGGGACGGAGCTAAGGATATAAACTCCAGATGTAGCGCATATTATATTGTGATAAACACACGCTGTGTGGTGATAGGTGTCGGAGAGATGCAGGGTACCAGGTCCCTGACAGCCCTCTTCGCTCGTGTACACAAAACACAAGTTACGATAATGAGCGATATCGCGGCGCAGGATCTAGGCGTCGACCTTATGAATTATTCATGGCGCCGGTCCCCGCTACCCGGCTTGCCGCCAGTCAAAGGAGAACTGAACCGACCCAACATGTGTAGCAGAGAGCGGGGTTAATAACCCGCCACACGGCGTACTCAACGCTGCGAGCGACGTCACGTGGGATGACGGACAGCTACACATAAGGTGGTGTAAAAGCGCCAGCATGTCGGTTCCAGTTGGCTCTAATAGCTTTAAATCCACTACTGTTTTGTAAGCGGATCCACACACTGTGGTTGTTATTAATAATGCTTTCGTTATAGTGATAATATGGAAGTTTGATTTATGGCCGCAGCTCAGTTAGTAACAATTAAAGAATAAAGTAATACACAAAAACACTGTAACGAAAGAGAAACATCAGCTTGCCGAGTTTGCTGAAGATTTTAAATTGCCAGAAGCCAGGTATTTTTAAGTAAACTAAACAGGAATAGAAATTTCTGAAGAGGAACTAAAAAACACTCTTAACATGAAGATAATTATAGATCATCCGATTCAGGGAATTTGTAAAGGACAAACATCATGACAACTTGCAAGTTGTAAGATATGGTGTATGTGTAAATTAATTCTCTTTTTTTTTTCTTTTTTTTTCTTTTTTTATTGGTTCTGCCACCAATCAGTTAGCCGTGAATTCGCTGACTGTCGAAGTTGGCAGGTTAAACCAAAATTTACTGAGTGGGCTCGTGTCCGCTATAGCAGTTAAGTCTCATTGGCCATATATGCAAAGGTTCATGACACCTTAATGCGCTCAATCGACTTGTTGCGAACGATGATATGCATCAACACTGAAGTCATTCAAGTCCATGAAATCGATACGCCATGATCTTATCGAAGGTATGTTTACTAGCTAAACAGACTGTCTCGTGAGGGTATTAGTGGTCGGACTTACCAACAGAATGCCATCAAGGCCGGAAGCGATTTTCTTATTAGATTGTTGTGTAAGTAGAAAGAGGAAAAAGGCCTATTTCAGGGTTGCTTTTAACAGAATTAATTTCCGAAAACTGTCCAGAAGCCAGATACGGATGATGCAGTATGTATGTGAAATCGGGCGTTGTTCAATTGACCTATAGATGTCTGAACTACTACGCACCCTATCTTGGTCAATGTGACACTGAAGAGCGCAAACAATGCAATAACTTCCCGTCTTTCAAATATTAGAGTCCTCCTACAATATAATGAACACAGTGATTTAAATTTTACCAATTAATTACACAACAATCAACTAATTTGTTCTTTCCTATGACGATACGCCTCGTAGACGTGGAGGTCATTAGTGGCGAGAAAGGGGTGGGAGCAAGGAACAGGAAGGACTTCAGCTATAGCTTTTTTGAAGGAACGATCCCGGCGTTCGAGTGGAGTTATTTCAGGAAAACGTAGAAAACCGAAATCTGTATGACCGACCGAGGAATCGAACCCGTGGCATCGCGAATGCGACGCCAGAGCGTTTCCGCTCAACCACCACACCCAGTGTACGAATGATGTTGCAGTCAAAGACTTCGGGATATTTGGTTCGAAAAGTGATAGTAACTTCAGGGTTCTGTTTTCAGTCTCCGCCGAATGAGTAACCTCAATTCTGGACACTTGTCCCCTACAGTTAACTGTAGCACACGTCGGTTCATTGGTATTTCTTGACTTGTCGTAACTTTATAGCTGGAATGGTCTAAAACAAGTTGAGGAGGTCTTGAGAGTCAATTACGACCGGGTGGCCCGCGCCAGACGCCGGTTTCGTTCCCCCTCATCAGGTATTCCACTGGGAGTCAAATTGGTTTGTAGGCGCAGCGCGGTGACCCTGACCTCCCCGTGGCCTGTTGGCTGGTCGAGGGCTCAAGTTAAAACAAGAATCTCAAGTCAGTCACAGTTTACAGAAAATGTTTTTGCACATCTCTCTTTTCGGATCAAGCCCCGAGACTCTTCATTGAAAATGTTCCTTTAAGCAGAAAATGCAGTAGAAGATCAATTTATACGCATACTGTCACCTCCATTATTTGACTGTTGCGTATTGTCATCTTCTATGGATCCTGCCACAATATTAATAAAGGTTAGAGGAGATTCGGCTTGTCTCCAAATAACTTCAAAAACTGGTAGTACTAGGTGAATTTTTGCATTAGTAACAGATGAACTATCATTCAATATTGATTTTCATATTTCCTTCTCCGCTCTAAACGAAAACCGTATAAAACTATAGTTGCTTACTCTCTTCGTAACTTTAATGCAAGTGCAGCTTCTTTTTTTTCGTGAAAATAACAATAAACACGCTATCATCGCGTCATGTTCCATCTCACTTTGAAATCCTTTTCTTAAAAAAATCTACTATATATAGTGGTAAATAACATACTGCGTTAATATTCTGCCATTTGATACCAAGTATTGCCGTTTAGCATATAATACTGTATTACAGTGGAAACGACACATTAACACTAGACAATGTTCAATTAGGACGTTTGTATTTCGAACTGGAAAATGTAAGCTATTTCGTATCCTTACTACATCAATCCTCACTTTTTTTTTTCAGTGTCTGCCACACTTTTTAATACACACTGAATAGTAGAAAAACAATTTTAAACAAACTGAAATCGAATATCGCGGCTTGAGAATTTGAAGCCAACTGCACATACTACCATTTTTGCAACATTAAATTGTTCTCTATATACCAGCGTCATGTAGCATACAATTGACAGCGGCAATTACGAAAGGGTGGCAGGATGCATATCAGTAAATGTAGCAGATGAGCTAACGCAATCCTGGAACCAATAGTCACTCATTAAATTACATTTTATTTTACACCACAATGAAATATTATATTTTACAAATGCTTGAAAAACGGTAATTATTTTTGAGCATGTTTTTCGCTGACGCACTGTGATAGAGTCTGGTGATTGTCGCGGGGTTGGTTGATTGAAGTCCAGATGATGGAAGAAATTTTCAGCATTGTGAATTTGGCCTGCATGGTGAAGAGGTAACGTTGCGCGATTGCTAATCAACAAATGGTGTAGCAAAGTCCTAAATTAACGGAGGATGGCATTTGCTATTGTCGATAATGATTCGTCCGTCAGTAGAAGTGAAAGCTAAAACTCGCCTTTCGAAAGAGTAGGCCTGCATGCGTAGGTACCAGATACTCCTTCTCCATTCCTTCATTTTTTATCTATACAGCACATAAACACAATACACTTGACAACGCTAATCTGCACGCATATAACACTTCACACACGAACCATCCTACCTCAGTAACAGGTTCTAGAACGCTTTATACAAGGAGTCCAACCGACATCCTTATTGAGGCTCACGCAATTACACTTATAGTGAAATACTTGTGTCTCTGTAAGAACGTAGATTTATATTAATGCAATAAAGTCTTCACGGATGTATCGTCGGATTGTGTCGTGAAAACACGATATTTCGACTACTAGTTCCGTCATCTTCCTCAGGTGCGAAAACATCTGTACTGGTCGGCTGACCGACAGATACTGAGGTAATTAGGAAGACGACGAAGCTAATCGTAGAAATATCATGTTTTCACAACAGTATCCAGCGGTACACCGGTGAACACTTTTTCACAACTCCTGTCTTTATTCACTCCTAAGTACTGCGATGTGTGAACAAGTAAAAAACAGTTGCTTGAAGAATTTTACAGTGAGGGACACAAATATTATATATGAAACATGCTTACGTCAAAACAAATGGGATATTTAGGGGAATTATCGTTTGTCTGGTTATAGTCGTAACAGTCACATAATATTTGAGATACCAGTGCCCACATTTTTCATTAAATTACTTTTTGTTATTACCACGGCTATCCTCTACTGAGACGGAGCGTGGCGGGTGTGGTAAGGCATTAAGGAGGTCGCGGGTTCGAATCCCCGTCCGGCGATCCAGATTTAGGTTTTCCTTGGCGAAAGCCCAGATGGGTACTTGAAAAGGCCATTGTCGAATTCCTTCGCGTTCCTTCCCTTCTGTGCTTTCCCGCCTCACATGACCTCAACATCGACAATGAGTAAAGCCATACACAAATAAGGCCTTTAACTCAGAGGAAGTTGAATGGTTGGCTAATAATTTATAGAAATATCGACAGTATCTGTGCAATCGTCTGTTGAATGACCAATATGTAATCACTAACGCAATTTCGCATAACACACTGTTATGTACCCAACATTGTCAGAATGGTTTTCCAATCTTTTCATACTTACCTCTAATTTTTCGTAATTATTTTCTTCCAAGTGTATTGCACATACAATATACACAGGTTAGGGCTGCTTCCTTTATACTTCATAACACGTTTCGATAGATTGGTGACAGCCATGATGTCAGTGCAAGACCATCTTCCGGATCAAAAAGCACAAAACGCGATATTTGCAGAAAATAACACAAATATCTCGTAAGGGAAGCGTCAGATACGGTAAAGCTTGTGTAATCGCTCCACAATGCTTCATCGGACGATGTGAATGTAGTTTCGCTTTAGAATTGGGTCACAGATTAAAAATAAAAAGTAGAAAATTATGAAAATTGTGTTTTCATATTTTATAAGGAAAAAAACATTAGAGCCAGAAAAAGTGTTAGAACGGAACATAAAAGATTTTAAAGGGGACGAATTTCAATTTAAAAAAAAGAAAACTCTGGGCAAACGATTTTGTAGGCTAGATTTATGCGCGTCCACATCAGCGGAACGCAGAGTGAACACATGTGCGGCTCTCTTCACTAATTTGCCTGTTCCACTTCGTTTAGGTTGCAGGTGCAGCAAAAAAGCTGAAGAGAAATAGAGTGAATGCTGCCGAGCGAATAAGCTTGCAGTACTGACCGGAGCGGGGTGGAGTGAGGCTTTCCGCTGTACAAAAGAACTCAGCGGCACGCATCGCATCCGGATGTATCTGTAGGCTGCGCTCGCTGCGTTAAAGAGGAATTCAATGGAGTAGCCTAGCCAGGTGCAGGGTACGTGAAGACACTGCAAATGGAACGCACTGCCATTGTGATAAACCGCAGCCGAAAACTACCCAGGTGTGGTCCTCAACGTATGAATCAATATATCGCGATTACTGTACGGGGTAAATTTGTAGTTTCTTTCCTCCATACGTGCTATGAACGCTCTAACAGCAACTCATCGTAACTTTTTTTTTTATGCTTAACGTCTCTTAACAGCGAGATCTTTAGAGACGGGAAACGATAGGGGGCAAGGAATGGGAAGGAATTCGGCCACGGCCTTATGAAGGAAGCATCCCGACATTTCCCTGGAGTGATTTGGGAAACCATAGAAAACCCAAATCTGGATGCCCGGACGGGGATTCGAACCGGCGCACAGTGTGTTATTTTTCAAATCTAGAGGGACAAAAGTCAATTTTGACACTAGTCTACACAGGCAAAATAGTTATTTATATTTAAAGTAGACAAACTATATTATTAGGAACAAAGGTTTATTTTACGCGTATCTGCGCCTAACAATAGAAAAAATAATTTGAACAATGGGCTTCCTGTGACCCACCGATCAAGTGCTCCATTCGGCCGCGCCATTAGACTGAGTTTGGTCGATGATTACGCTGTGTTTCTGTGTGGTATTAGGAATTTGTGTGTTGCTATTGCTTTTGATGAGTTTCAAGATAAGTTTAAGCATGATTTTTCCGTAATACGTTTTAAAACTGAATCATGAGCATCATTAAAACAGAGCGAGATTATTTCTGATAAAGAAAAACTACTGAGCCAGTTTCATTTTGAGTTTTAGTTTAGTATACCACATTATACCAATCTATTTCTATATTTATTTGAAAGAGCAACTTATTAACTACAAGAATTAAGTTCATTTGTTTGCGTATGTTTGCGACACCCATACAACTTTTTTTCATTTTCAGAATGACTGCACAAATTTCGCGTACAGAATTTTTCAACGTATCAATCAAGGATAGATGCTTTGTTACAGTTTGTATTGCAGTAACTAAGTGACAGATCGTTTTCAAATGACATTATAATGAGTTTAATAGCTAAAATCAGAATTGATTCTCTAAAAATTGAGCAAAGATGGTCTAAAACTGGAAGACATAGAGACCGCTTCCTATTCTAAATGGTTAAAATGAAACGTTTCACTACCTGATATTGTCACCAAAACTGCACTTCCTGGGACGAGTTTGGGCATATATGGCAGACCACAAAAATACTTTGAGAGTTCAAGTATTAAAGCAAAAAGACGACGAATCAAGCATCTCCCTGAAACGGCAAGCCAAGAAGAAATTTCGATGGCAACCGAAGTGCAGCTTCGCAAGTCAGGAAAACGAAATTCTGCAGCAATCGTGAAAGAGCTTTGTCTTCATTCACCTAGAAGAGGCACTAATATTTCTAACCACTTAGAATATGTGTTTAGGAAGCGGTCTGTGTGTCTTCCAGTTTTAGACCATCTTTGCTCAATTTTTAGGGAATCAATTCTGATGTTAGCTTTTAAACTCATTATAATGTCATTTGAAAACGATCTGTCACTTAGTTACTGCAATACAAACAGTAACAAAGCATCTATCCTTGATTGTTTTGCGTTAGCAAACCATACGTTGAAAAATTCTGTACGCGAAATTTGTGCAGTCATTCTGAAAATGAAGAAAAGTTGTATGGGTGTCGCAAACATGCGCAAACAAATTAACTTAATTCTTGTAGTTAATAAGTTGCTCTTTCAAATAAATATAGAAATAGATTGGTATAATGTGGTATAATAAACTAAAACTCAAAATGAAACTGGCTCAGTAATTTTTCTTTATCAGAAATAATCTAGCTCTGTTTTAATGATGCTCATGATTCAGTTTTAAAACGTATTACGGAAAAATCATGCTTAAACTTATCTTGAAACTCATCAAAAGCAATAGCAACACACAAATTCCTAATACCACACAGAAACACAGCGTAATCATCGACCAAACTCAGTCGAATGGCGCGGCCGAATGGAGCACTTGATCGGTGGGTCACAGGAAGCCCATTGTTCAAATTATTTTTTCTATTGTTAGGCGCAGATACGCGTAAAATAAACCTTTGTTCCTAATAATATAGTTTGTCTACTTTAAATATAAATAACTATTTTGCCTGTGTAGACTAGTGTCAAAATTGACTTTTGTCCCTCTAGATTTGGAAAATAACACACTGTGCGGCGTCCTCCCGAATGCGAGGCGAGAACGCTAACCGTTACACCACCACCACGCTAGGTAATTGTAACAGTATGATTATGAAAAAATAGGTTACGAAATTACGAAGTTACATAAACTAATAAAAAAAGAAGAAAAAGAGATTCATACTAGTAACATAATTAACAAGTAATACTGAAGGTTCATTACGTTATGAAGCGGTCTGGTGACTGAGAGGTTAAGGCATCTGATAGGAGGTCGAAAGGTCTCCGGTTCGAAATCCTGTCTCGGCGGGGATTTTCACAACCCCTTAACCCCACCTTCAACTCTGACACAGTATGCTGCGTAATATAAAGTATTCCAGAACGCTTCCATCGTTCGTAATCCACGTTATACTATAGGTCACCTTTACGCAATCAGGTTACCTTATTAGGTTAAGGTGGCTACGATAATATCACTTAGCACAAAACATATAACCAGTTAATTACGCTACATGAATGAACTTTTACATATCTATTACATTAAATATCATTTTTAAAGAATTTAGTATGAATATAATTATTATAAATAATGTTTAAAAATTAGAACAGGAGTTGTGATAGAACCCCCCTTGAGTTTTTAGGTATATTCTCGCCATCATATGGTTGAAAGCTGAGATGACATGAAAAATAGAGCCTGATAGAATTATACAACTCAGATTAGACTCCTACTCGCAGAGAGATGGTGATAGGTACTTCACTGTAGATCCTTTTAATTGTGTTACCTGTCTTTAGGACCTAAAACCGCAAAGAAATGCATTTCTGTTGACGAAAATTTGCTTTAGAAAAGACAGTTCGCTAACAGCCTACACTAACTTCAGTTGCTGTCTCCTGTGACACTGAATTTTATTTTAAATAGAATTTAGTATTCTAAAATTTCAAATCAGCTATCATCTGATTTTATATTTATGGTTATTATTAAATTTTTCTCCCTCCAAATTCCAAGCGCTTTATTATTTCTCTTACATATACCTAGTCACTTCCGAAATTTTCATTCCAAACACTGTTTTGTTTGTTAAAACGTCTTTCATCTAGGAGACTTGAAAAATTGATAATTTATTTACAATGGCTGAATTCCTTCCCATTTCTTGCCACCAGTCCTTTCCCTCCTCTAACGACTTTTACGTCAATCAGCCGAAAAGTAATAGGGGGAAAAAATCTTTTACTTTGTAGCTGCTCACAGTTATCTTGCAAAATTATTATAGTATGAACCCTGTGATTGTAACCGTATTCAGCCAAACTAGTAGCAATACAACCTCAGAACCAAGGTGCCGTTCCTTTCACGCGTAAATAAGAGGAAAATTTGTCTTTTATTATTCTATTTGCCATATTTTGTTCTGTGAAGGTCATTTGTCATTCTTGAGCACTTTGAGTAAGTCACAGCCTTAATTAATGACCTGCGGGGATCCGACCCTGCAGTGCTCAGTACCCGCCTGATGCGTAGGCAGCCCGCGAGCGAGGGAGGAGTGTCCCCAGTAAGGATGTCCTGTTTTTGTGGAGCCGCATTCCGAGCACAGTGCGGAGCCGCAGTAAACTCGCAGGTGTACGGGCAGCCAGTGACAGGCAAACATACACAATCCCCCCTCCGTACCACACGGCCCACAGTTTCATAAAGTTGCTCCTCTCTAGAGGATTTCAGTCAGCATTCCTTGTTTAAAGGTTTACGAGATGCTCATTGGTTTAGATACGGAATCTGACAAAAATTATATGCAACAAACAACAAATTATTTACAACTAAGTTCTGAATTTCTTCAATTTTTTTTTAAATTTGGATTTTTAAAAACAACCCTTCATCAGGCTATGAAGTTCTTGTCCTGTTATCAGAACAGACTGTTAATATCGATAAGTTACTGATATATATATATGAACGAAGTCTTTCTAGGCGTTGAGAATGTATGAAATGTTCTCGGGTGACTAGCCGAGTCAAGAATGCGTTGTCACACGATATTTCGGCGGCTAAATTCATTGTCGACATCTTCTATTGAAGTGGCACTTCACCAGAAGATGGCGAAGATGAATTTAGTCGCCGAAATATCGTGTGACAACGCATTCTTGACTCGGCTAGTCACCCGAGAACATTTCATACAAGTTACTGAATGGCATGAAATAAATATTGAAGGAAAATTTTGGACTAAATATAAACCAAAGCAATACAAAAGTGATGATGTGTAGCAGAAATTATAGTAATAATACTAGATTAAATATCAAAATATGATCAGATGCAATAGGAGAAGTAAGTAAGTTCTATTAATTAAAAAGTAAACTTACAACTGAAGCAGGAATGATTTTAAAAGTAGAATAGCACTAGTGAAAAGAGCTGTCTTAAAAAGAAAAATCTTTAGTTTCAAATACTGATCTAGAACTCAGAAAGAACTTTTTAAAACTTTATGTGTGGAAATCAAATTGAAGCATTGAAATGTGATGCTATAGAATTATGTTGAAAAGTAGGTGGACGGATAAAGAATGATTTGGAAATGATGGATGAGAAAAAAAGTTTTTGGAAGGTTCTTACAAAAAGAAGAGACAGTATGGTCGGTCATATTTCAGGATGGTTAATTTGTTAGTGGAGGCAACAGTCGGAGATAAGATGAAGACAAAGTTTAGAATATGTGAAGCAGATAATCGATGACTTAGGTTTTATGTGGTATGTTGGCATGAAGACGTTAGCGCAGTGTAGGAAGAAACGGAGAGCTGCATCAAAGCAGTCGAGAGACTAATGACAGCACAAAAAAGTTATACAAAGATAAAACATAATGAAGTGTCAGTTTAATTGAACAAACAGAAATTATCATGGTTCGCCATCTGATCTCACTTAGGCAACATAGAAGTTAGTAGGATAATGGAATATAAATACATAGAAGGATATACTGTATAACAATGAAGCGTTTCAATACCAAACCATCAAGTAGCTCGGCAAACAAAGCAGAATTTCGTTTAAATGATTAGAAATTTTGAGGCCATAACAATTTGGCAGTTTAGTCAATTCTGACATAGCAGAACCAGACTCTACTGAAAATTGTATTTTAAATATTTTCGATCAAATTGTCGTTTTTCTAGAAATATTTTTGTAATGTACTTGTGAAAAATAGTGTTTAATATATATATATAATGGATAAACAATAAATTTGCACATAGATATCTTATTACTCCAGGTGTATTCCGACATAGTTCCACAAAAGGCCAAGGCCGAATTACTTCCCGTACTTCGCTGCCTATCCTCTCTCTCGGCTCTAATGATCTCTCAAATCCCAAGGAATGATACAAAATTATAAATTTATTATTATTATTATTTAGTTCATGATTTTTATCTTATTCCATGCTACCAGCAACGGAGTTAGTATGAAACTCTTCATAAACTTTTTTAATTTGTCTAGACAACACTATGTCACATTATGGATTAACGTCGCACCCAGAATCTATTCAAAATTCCTACATAACCTGCTAATTTCATTTTTCGAGATTAAATTTTACTGGATATTCGTAGTCAGAATTCCAACTTCTCAGAAAAATTTCAGAATTACTATGCAAGTAACTTCAAGCAAAGTTCTGGAAAAACGAAACAAAGATATTTATATGCATTATTTATTTTACTAACGAGAAAAGTTTTCTAATTTTCGACTTGTAGCTGCCCAAAGCAATAGTTTGAGTAGCAGTGGAATTGTAAATCCGGTTTCTTTTGTTATTCCTTCCTAAAAATAGCATTGGTTTATTTGTTTACTTGGTAATGAAATGATTGTTAATTAAAGAGCTGTGTAACTTTGCCAGCTGTCTTTTAAAATATTAAGAGAAAAATCATAATATTTAAGATCCCATTCGTTGCCTCGTAGCTCGGTGGTTGATGCGCTTGCTTTCTAAAGTTCGTGGTGATAATGTTCATGAGTAGAAGAAGAAAACTGACAAGTCACCGACTGTCGAATTGTTTGGATTTTCTTTCTTATTCCACAATTTATGAAATTTTTTTCCTAAAAACCATTAAAAAATACATTCCTAACTTATTTTCGAACTACAAATCAGAATGTTTTTCAAAATTTCATGTGATATGTAGCCTGGAATATTTCAGCAATCTTTATAGAGTTATTGTTTTCGTAAAATAAATATATGAGAGATTTGGAAGAATTTGATAATTCATCAGTTAATTTTTTTCCGCCAAAATGTCATATGCGTTATTTGACAGAAAATATATATGTCGTCAAAGTGTTTCTTTTGAAAAGATTTACAATATCTTTTATTCAGTTGAATTCTTTTCTTCCTTTGACTTAAGCGGACCATTTTAAAGACAATTTTACAAAACATACAAGGTACATGATTTGAAAATAAATAGTTACTGATTTTTTTAATGGATAAAATACAACGTATAGTAAGGATCATCACCATATTCCTACGATAATTGTAGAGATCCGTCAGTTTGTAGTAAACTGAATCTGTCAAAATGAAAAGTAAATAATTTTATTCAGCGTCATTTGTCACAGGCCATTGCTTTTATTACCATATCATTTTAACTATTGGAATTTAGTACACAAACAAAAATTTTATTCCTAGAACAGTTAAAATTAATATACGAGTAATTACTACCTAAGAATAGAAATATGGTTCTAAATGGCCATTTTAATATTAAACTGAGAAATTGTGGATCGTTTCATATACCGTGACATCATGTCAACCACTCAAATACAGAACTGTAAATAGTATGTTTTTTCTCTGGAAAAGCGTCTTCTACTGACAATCCGTGTGATGTATCCAGTGTTGTCTCTCTACATGGACCTAGCAGCATTTTTTCGCTGTCGAGATCTGAGCAATATGAAGGCAGTGCGCCGCTATCTCTGTGAGACATCCGTCAACGGCGGAGGAGGGTAGGAAGGCGCTTGATGCTGACAGTAGCCAACAGCTTCCAGGACGCGTCACCCAGACAGATTTCAGGGAGGAGTCTCCCCAAAAACCAGAGCTTACAAAAGTGAGCTTTGTCCTACACACCACTCGTTTTGGACCCCAACTCCAGGAAGATAATATACTGAGCAAGTGACTTTAGGATGACTTCTTTACGTCGCAGCTACCGGACGCTTTGGCCTGTTCCTAAGTACTATGCGGAAATATTACAACAAAACTGTTTTGAAAGATGTAAGCCTTACTACCACAATGAAGCGTTGCCATAGGGGAAGTTCGGGCAGCCTTGGACACTTAAAATTAATTCCAACTAAAAATAAAAGAAACACTTTTTCTGTCTTTAATCTTAAAATTAAACTGGGAACTTCTGCAGTCATGTTAATTAGAAATTAGCAATCATAACTTTTATCGACGAATTAAATTGGAAACATTTTTGCCTTAATTTTTTGGCATCACAAAAGTTGTCGGGTAGCCGAGGATACAGTAATAAATGGTGGTCTAATCGTTTTTTGGCTTACAAAAATCATAATAATAATAGATATCTGTAGAATCTACATAAACATAATGTTCATGGTCACCGTCTTTGCTTCATAGCATTGAATCCAGTCATCTTCAAAAATTTCTCCACGTATGCGTATCGGTGTTTAACTCGATTTGCTTCGGAAAGCCTGTGAATACTTGTCTTTGTATTTAACGTCTTTATAGCGCCTTTTTATTTTTTAGCTTTGCTCTTTTTACTGCCTTTATATTTTTGCCCGTTCTCTCCACATTTTTTTATATGATGAAGATGTTAAAATCTCGCCCTCTTTATTTTTCGAGCACGCGTTACTATGCGTTTATTTGACGCATCATATTCAATAATCTCCAACGAATTTTAACATGAGTGACGAAAAACTTCTGCCAGGAACAAAACATACACATACTGTGGAGCTCACTAGATGTCTAAGCTGCAGCTCAGTTGCATTTGTTTTTACGCAACAGGGTGCATATTTACAATAAAGTTTTACCGATGCAGCGTGTTTGATTTGTTAGAACTTTAAATGTCCGGGGGTACCAGACATTTCCCTACTGATGCCTTGATCTACTCTCTTCTCATCGAGTTCGAATCATTAGAGCCGACAGAGGAATGGGGCAAGGAATTGGAAAGAATTCGGCCATGGTCTTTTGAAGTAACCACCACTGAATTAGCCTTGAGTGATTTAGGGAAACAACTGAAAACAGAAATGAGATGGCCCTAGCGTTTCAGTTCATCGATAACCTTTTTTTAAAAAAAAAACTGCTTAAAATCTCTTAACAGCGAGGTCTTTAGAGACGGGAAAGGATGGGGGGGGGGGGGGCAAGGAAAGGGAAGGAATTCGGCCATGGCCTTTTGAAGGAAGCATCCCGGAATTTGCCTGTAGTGATTTGGGAAGCCATGGAAAACCCAAATCTGGATGCCCAAACGGGAATTCAAACCGGCATCCTCCCGAATGCGAGGCCAGAACGCTAACCGTTACACCACCACTCTCGGTCGGTGACCTACTCTCATCCTTCAGTGAGGCGGGAAGGTGCTTGACCGGTGTCTGACTGCACTTTCACCTGAGCAAAACTTGCAGTGTGCATGTGAAGCACGCCAGACGCACTCCGCAGCTAGACTTCCAAGTAAGCAGGAGGTACCGTAAGATTACAACCCAGAGCGGAGGTGAGATGATCCGCAAGTTACAACTTCGTCATCAGATCATTAAGACCTTGACCATCGTTCTTTTTCTCTCCGCTTTCATTGTCAACCTTGTTAGTACATTTTAGTTTAATAATTGCATAAGCATCCGGTTGTAACTGTTGTAAGCATTCTAACGTTACAACGCCAATAAATAAAATATCATAGGTTTTACTGCTTCCTAACCCCGATAAGCGATATTTATGACAAGTTAAACGCTCGTCAATTTTTATTGTTATGAAAAGTTTTCTAAGTGTAATTGAAAAACGAATAATTATTTATTTTAATGATATACCTCGTGTAAAATTCGTACGTTTCGTGAAAAATTACTCTGAGTATTAATAAATTTTCCTGTTTCTTATCTCATGTCAAAACGATTCTTAGATTATGTTGTGGATTGATTCTAATAACTGGCACACAGAATAGAGAGTAAAAATTGGACGCTCTTCTCATTATATGAATTTGTTCATCTAACCATCGTAAGTAAACGAAAAACAACATGTAAATTTAAAGTAACGTCACACTACAATTTTTTATACCTCTGCCTTGCATTGTAATTTTTTATCTTTGTCTTCGGTATTTTTGTGCAGTTACTTCCACAACAGACAATTACCTTTTAGCTGGAATTGTATTTACACTTCCTTTTAACAATACAATTATAAACAAAATCAAATTCAGTTATTTATTTGGAACTTCGGGGTTAGCCAAGTAGCGCTGCGGTGGCGTCCAGTGCAATTAACACTTCGAGCGTCATCGTCATGCCGAAGGTTGCCGATCTATAGAGGTAACGTCATGTTGGCCAAGCAGAACGAGTTTTACAATAATGAGATTTAAAAATAAAAAAACTGTGATATTACAACAATTTCACAAATACTGATACACGATTTGGTTTCTAGCTATTCTGTTAAGAGAAGTTTTCTGACTCGTAATCCTTCAACACGGTATGAAAAATCACCTTTGATCTAAATACTCCTAGCGTCTAGTGACGAACATGTACCATTAAGCAAGCATGAGAATACTCCAAAAGAATTTTATTCGTGACTTATATCGTTAAATCAAAAATAAAAGTGCGATAGTACACCGTTTGTGACCACGTTCCAGCACCATAAAAAATATTACACCTGCCTACATACCCATCTAATTCTCTAGGGGGGGGGGGGCACCATGCAACGATTTCGTATCCCCGATTGACTTCAGATTGCTAGTGCGAACGGATGCGTTATCCGATTTTCGTCAAATAACTGTCAATCGGTATCCTGTATTTTCTGGATTCACTGTGAATTGGCATTAAGAGTGAGAATAAACGACACCTTGAGAACAAAGTCCAAAAATTTTCTTCCGATTTAACAATTCCGCGTAAAAAATGATGCGATTAGCATCACTGGGTAAATACAATGATACTTAACACAGTCCAGAGAAAAGAATGCATGCCTAAAGGAGAGGCTTTAGTATTAAGAGGAAATACATTATCCATGCTCAAAACTTACAGTCACATCTGTGAACAAACTTGATCCGATTTTTTAGTAATAATGTTTTTTAAGATAGATTTTAGCTACAGCAAAGAGAGTCTTTCTAAAGAGTCACGATCCAAGTTGGGCTGTTTCAGATGTTTTGCTTTGTCCTCAGTTCGCTAGAAGACGGCATGCATCCTATAATACGTGGTCTGGCAAAATTTCTATGGTTTCTTTGCCAATAATCATATATTAGGCTCCCGCAATTCCACAATGGACAAATCGCAAGCGTTCTCGCCTCGCATTCGGGAGGACGGCGGTTCGAATCTCCGTCCGGGCATCCAGATTTGGGTTTTCAATGGTTTCCCCAAATCACTCCAGGCAAATGCCGGGATGCTTCCCTCAAAAGGCCATCGCCGAATTCCTTCCCATTCCTTGCCCTCATCCTTGCCCCCCATCCTTTCCCGTCTCTAAAGAGCTCGATGTTAAAAAGAGACGTAAAACAGTTCAAAAAAAAAATTACAAATCGCAAGGAGAAAATTCCGCACAATGCTTTGTTAAACAATGATGTGTTTTTAAATGCGTCAGTGTAGGGAGTGAGCCGGACTTGGAATGACGAATTAGACGAGAACATCCAACGGGCTGCACGCCACATTTGCATACAATATGTATCTCTAATGAACATGCGGGTATAGAATGTTCTCACCCAACTAAGCTGCACCGTGGCGATGTTTGAATATTCAGTGATTCGGAGAATATTCTTATTTGGCCGGAGTTACCGGCCTTAATATACACATATCGGCACCACTACTTTAAATTACCAATCAATAGGCGGCAATTAGAAGTTCTGAACTATCCCGCCCCGTCGGAGTAGAAGCTAAAGCGGCAACCTCATGCTGCGAGGATTACTGGTTGGAGTGGCATTAGCTGTTTGGTGTGTCTTGCAGTGTGTATACAAAATTTAACAGCTACCACAGTAATTGTTAGATTGAATTAATTAAAATACATTAATGAACACTGCTGAGTAGCAGTTTTTGTATATTGGTTATGATTTTCATGCATCAGACGTTTAGTTCGGGCAGGTACAACCGGTCTATGTTCGAATCTAGGATCCAGGGAATCAGTCGTTCTGATGCGAATGCTGGGACGGTGCCCAATCTCCGCCTCATAAATTACACGTTCCTCAAACAAAGATACACTTATCACATTACGGAACATGTTTTACAAACAGAAGGCAAAACATCAAATTTACTCTGAAAAAAAACTAAACATCGATACTTATTTTTTATAGGTAGTTGAGGTAATAACAAACTAGAATCGTCACATAGAACCCGAAAAAATTAAGAAATTAATTACCTAATCGTATATACGTCCACACCAAACATTATTAAAAATAACTTTACATTTATAATTTTTATGGCCTTCCGTCTAGTTAATGCCGTTTTGTTATAAGTAATTTCCAGAGAATAAAATCAAAAATATTAGCGGTTATTATCCGAAATTCTCAATACTAAATCATAACTTTAGTTGGCACAAACAACATTAAGATATTAATCTGTATTTAAAGAAAGTATACACACGCACTGTGATAAGCTCTCTCCTGCAATGCATCCGGGTATACGCTACAAATAAACATTATTTAAAGAGTTGAATTAAATGAATTAATGGGTATTTCAAACGAACTTTTTCCGCTGATAATTCATTAGCTCTTAAATCATTTTTCTTACTCCAGAAAGTCTAGCTTAGAAAGGCGTTTAGCCTTTTATTTAAACCCGTTTATTAGTTTTGTATCGGTGGATATACAGGTAAAATTCAGACCTGTATAACCAAAAATTTGATCCTGCACATAGATAATAAGTACATAACTTCTATAAGTGCATACAATCATTTTGATATAAGGTTTATATAAGTAGAAAATTAGTAAAGAGAAGGAGACTGGAGTATAAAGTTTCAGGTGAGAAGTAACAGACGACTTGATGACGACAGTCGATAGTCTAAAGAAAGCAAACAATGCAAGTTATAATATTGAATAAAATGAGATTTAGTTTGTTAAATAATGAGAAAATAGTTAGAACAGAATGTTCTCAACAATTTTGTCAGTTAAGTTTTAAGAACATACAGTAACATGAACGTTTTTCGGTTTTGATAATACATTTAAACCAAACTATCCGCAACATACATGATCGCGACAAAAGAAATAGATATTACTTTTATTACTATATTTAGCCCTTTTAATATTCGATAAGGAGGTATAAACTTTATCGACCAAATTTAATCATTTCATTTTTGGTTTTACATTCTATTGAACGCGTAACTGTAACTAAGAATACGTTTCCTGTTAGGCTGCGCTCCTAAAGCGCTGACTCCCTGTTAGAAACGCAACGTCTTCACCGTGCATCTCTGTTCCCTCACAAGAATTGAGGATAATTTATGGTCTCGACAAGGGTTTATTACGGCAGTTAATCCTGCGGTACGAGATGTGCGCTGCGATATTACACTGCTATGAGCAAACAGTCTGCGCGGGCTCCCCCGGTATCTACAAATCTGCTTCAAGTGGTCTGCTTACAACAGGTACACCTCACAAGCGGAGCCCAAGCGGCAGGCAAACGGGATTTACTGCACCCTCGCAGCCCGCACCCAGCAGAATGGCAGAATGTACCAAGGCTACGCGCAATGAATTGCGATTGTGTGAAAGACAAAACAGCGCTCCCCGTTATCAGCGGTCACTTAGCGAATTCAATGATGACCACATATCTACGCCTCAAAAATACACATACCATAAACAGAAATGTTTGATATACATCACTGTGATGATTACACCGTTGATTAACAACTTTCCAGCTGTAACTGTAATTTTATAAACACACTCTTTCTTGTTATGAATATAAAAAGGCGTTAGTGATACATTTGCATCAGCTGCTACAAGCAATAGAATTGAATCATTGTATCCATTAAGAAATTAAACCTTATCGTAATGCAGCATTAATGATTTCGGCAACAGGTTAAAAACAATTTGTTTAAAAAAAAAAAAAAAGTTGGAAGTACTTTCTTTTTGTATAAGTCGTCATTATTAAAGGTATATATACTTTAATAATTATATTTGATACAGAAATTAAAAATCGATGTCCAAATGGAAAAACTAACTGACACGTTTTAAACAAAGGTTAAAAATTTAGATTTCTCCATTCACGGAAAGTTATGAGTAGCAACGAAAAACTGCAGCTATAAAAAGAAGACCTGCTGTTTTAGCTTGTTTTTAGAAAATTACACCGTCAATAGACTACAGCCAGTAAGTCAGAAGAATTTTAAACTCAAAAGAGGTATAAAGTTTAAAAAAAGAAAAATAGTTTATGTAAAGAGATGCAAAACATATTACATTAATAAATAGTTCGCTGAAGTTTCCTAATTCGGAACGCTTACTGATTCTATACCTGGGAAATAGCAATTAAAAGTAAGTACTAAATATTTTGGTCGTCTTAAAGAAATTACTTAGAATGATGCTAACCCTTCTGCTATACAGCATCAGTTTTTTGAGCAACAGCAAATAATCATTTCGCAAAGAGAAAAATGTACATTAATTTGTTGTAATGAACCGAAGACATAAACTACAATATGTATTATACCTAAGAAGTGCTTTTGATTTTTGAAGGATTGAATTTCAAAAGAAATTCAAAAAAGTTCCATATTCTTAGGGTTTTTTATTTTATTATTATTATTTTAAAAAACTAAGCATACTCTTAATAGTAACACACTTTGCTTCCCGTTCGTTGAAAAAAATAAACCTCTTTCAAATCAGTACACCCTAACACAAAACTTTCGTAATGATCAAAGCAAAAATGTCTTCTTATCATTGTAATTTGATATTAGAATTCAGTTCTATCTTGCCACCATGAGTTTCACTTGCTGAATAGAGAGAAACACGTTAGGTTTGGATAAAAAATCTTTCTTGGTGTAGGAGTCAATGTCATCCAGAACAATCTAACTTGAGGGATAAAATGTAGTACTGAATTATTCTGCTTGCATAACGATGAGTTTTGGAGGCCGATTATGTGATTATTCTGCTAAATGAGTTTGGTAAATTGTCTAAAAACCTTAATCAGAACTGCTAGAACCTTGGTTTGAAATGTGGCTGATTGGAACTAATGGAAAGTGTTGGGACTAGTTGGTTTCTTAGCCGGGCCGATTCAGATGTGTCGGCGAGGAACACGCAGGTGTGGAGGTGCGGAATGTCCGGCCGTCCATCAGCGCCGTGGATTGGAGAGCGCCCGGCACGCCGCCACTATATCACCCGCCCCACATCGACAAGCGATCCCACACCGAGATGTCGGCACTTCAATGGGAGGCCTTGATACCAACAAGTGCCATACTAACTGATTTACTACAGCTATCAAATATGTAAGAATGGAGTTTATCATCGCTTGGAATTGAAGTTCTACGAAGCAGACTAGATTCATCAATCGGTTAATCCATGAACTGTTAACCCAATTTACTGGAAATAGCGCATTCAGTAATGTTACTGTGATACAGAGAAACAGATCTTCAACCCTCGCATATAAAGTGCAGAGGCGGTTCAACAAACACAACAAAGAAACAATTTTTTTATATTTTTTCAGTGGTAACAGTGATTTCTTTACCTGGACATCCTGTTCGATGTATCTAACTGTATACTGCATAGCTTACGGAAGGCGGTGATATCAGTCCCCTGCACAAAGGTACCTAAATTTTATTTACATGGATGCTAGGTTTTTGTTACTAACTGTTACCAGCAACTTTGTTCACGTCGACTGTTATACCCTGTTAACTCCGAACTGGCGCGGCGGCTCAAGGTCATGTTTCAGTAGCCTCGCTCCTCATCTCACTACCCCCACATTTTCTAGTTGATCACTGAATTCACATACATGAATGGCAAATTTCCCCTTCACGTGTAGGGGTAAGGGCAGCGGAGTGGGGATAGAGAGAGCAGAGTGACCCTGAGCCGCCACTGTTAACTGAACGGACCATAATGTACGGAGCTATCTCCAAAAACAGTTATGTCACAGTTAACACCGGCAGGAAAGGAAAAAAAAAACCGTTATTTAATTCCTTCGAAAAGCAGACTAGTATGGCGCTCGTACGCTAAAATCACGATGCACATTTCGAGAGTGATAAATAACTTATCTTTAAATGGATAATAATTTGAGAACACATACCCCGAACCGGTGGCTGTGCGCTATTCAAACCCCATCAAAATCTGATCACTTGTTGTGGTGTGTATCCCGTTCATCCAAACACAAGCCGAAAGAGGATCTACCAGCAGGGTCTAAACAAGCATGGCCCCTATGGAAGTCACTGAACAGACTTCGAGTTGGAGTGGGACGCTGCAAAGACACACCTGCTTCATGGGGATACCTGGGAGACCAACCAGATACCACATGCTGCTGCGGCGAGATACAAACTACGGTACGTTTGTTGTCATGGGCACAACTCGGAATAAATATATCTCAGTCAGACTTTCAATCACCTAGTGCAAAAGCCGTCGAATTGACGGAAAAACTACCTTGTATCTGATGCTGCCATCGACACGAAAAGAAGAAGAGGATCCATACACACAGACAGTAAGACAAAATTTAAAAAAAAAAAAAAAAATTGATTATTTTTCTACAAGTCATTTATTCAGCCACAGACTCAATTGTTTTCCAAAATATTTTAAATAATGTTTTAGACTTATTATATTCATGTATTTACATATTATTTAAACTTTAGAGCGGTCTGGGAACTCTTTGGTTAAGGCATCTGATTGGAGATCGATAGTTTCCCCTTCGAATCTCGGTTTCGGCGGCGATTTTCAAATTCCCTTAACAGGACCTTCACCTCTGCACAGGTTACTGTGAAATGTAAAATATCTCAATAATTTAATCTAGGAATCTTTCCTTTAAAGAAAATACAGGAATTTTTCTTTGCAGTCCAAATGAATAACTCATTTGCGTAATATCATCAATAAAGTATTATTTAAGCTAAGAATTAATGTTACATCTGTCATACACTTTGCTGCTTCGTCACTACTAAAAGCGGAAGCACCTGTAACTTGAAACTGAATATTTATTAATTTTTCAGGCCATATCTCACGAGTAGTTGCGACACGAATAATTTGCATCCTAATCCATAATGACAGCGAGCTTGGCGTTGAATGAATGCATTCTGGTGGTGAGCGTGGCGGGAGCAGTATGATGCTGAACGCTGTCCCATTAGCATACGAACCTGCTTGCAGCCCGAGTCAAGGTCCGGCGCAGTGAAAGCGACCTGCACGGCAAGCCGGGGTTACGCAATGGTCGACAGCAGCACGCAAAGTAGCGCACACGTGCTGTGCGCCACGCCACGAGATGCCGGCTCAGGTACTATCACCAGGTACTACACTGCACTTCTCACTACATCTAGCGATACCGGTACTGCCAACTCACACAGCAGAATGTGATCTACCAGTAAAGGTAGTTAGATCCCTTACGGGCGTTCAAAATCCGTTAGGTAGAGCTCTGTATCCACTTTTATGACCTCCGAACCAGAGAGGAAGTAACATGATCAGAGCCACAGTGGTTTATTCGGGACAACGCGCTGAGTGCCTCAACATAAGAACGATACGAGCTAACCAAAATTTGCAATTTATTTGTAAAGGGATTAGTGATTTTCTGTGGGTATTTTCGTTTCATATGATAAAAAATGTTGTAGCTCCACTTAATTAAAAGTAAATCTACCACACCTAGCGGATGAACAGGAACGTTAGGGTATGGCATTCAGATGCAGGTTCTAGCTACGGTTCGGTCATGTGAGTTTCGGTCCTTCCTGTACCACCTAAATCAGGCACCGAGAGTGGTGGGTGAGCGGTAACGCTCTGGCCTCGCATTCGGGAAAACGTGAGTTCGAATCGGATGAACAGGAACGTTAGGGTATGGCATTCAGATGCAGGTTCTAGCTACGGTTCGGTCATGTGAGTTTCGGTCCTTCCTGTACCACCTAAATCAGGCACCGAGAGTGGTGGGTGAGCGGTAACGCTCTGGCCTCGCATTCGGGAAAACGTGAGTTCGAATCCCCGTCTAGCCAACCAGATTTGAGTTTTCCACGATTTCCCCTAAAACCTGCATGCTAATGCCCGGATGATTCCTCCATAAATGACTTAATTTCATACTATTCTTTGCACTAATTCCTCTCCCCCTCAAATGACTTTGGCTTCAACGAGGCGTGAAGTAATAAGATTTAAAAAAATCAAAATTACGCTACGTGAAAGCCAGGATAAATCTTATAGAGAGGTCTTCTCTCCTATCTTGTATATAACTAATGACTAGCTATCGACAAGCCGCAAAGTAATAATAATGTAGATGTCAGTTACTACACGTATTCTGCAACAAGAACAACAGTCTGAACAATAATCGTTCTGAGATGATGTAGTTGATACAATCGTTTCTGGTGAAGAGTTTCAATGATTAAAAAAAGGGGGGGGGATGAATGTTTAACAGGGATATGTAGTGTGTAGCGAGGCTTACGTTTTGTGTATAAAATACAGGAGTTGGAGCGGGTGCAAGGAAGGGCAGCTACATTTGTTTGTGGAAATTACAGCAGAACACAATCTGTAAATGATGGCTCGATAAGGTTGGATGATAAGGACTTTGGGTAGGGTATATTGGAGAGTGAAGCAAATGCTGGGAATGTATAAGGCGTATATTGGCGAGGAGGCTTAGTTGGGTATTGGCAGAAGAATTAGGAATAGCACACTGAAGGTAAGAGATGGCCATGACCATAAGCTGGCACTTAATTTCAGGCATAAGGGAGGGGTAAAATTTTCTGTTGTAGATGAGAGAATTAGGCACTGGAGCAAATTTGCGACGAAAACAATGAACGACAGGAAAATGATTGATTAGAAAAGAAGCTGTGTCGAGAAATTTCCACCGAGCCAAGTGATCCATCGTATTTAAATTTAAATCTGACTTAAATACATTTCCAGAAATAAACTGAATTTATTTAAGGACAGCGCTCAAAACAATTACAATAGTTAAACAGAAAACATACATCATTATTTGCAGTTGGTGATGTAGAACGTTGACCTGGGTGAGATCCACGCTACAGAAAAACATGATGATGAAATGAGTATTGAGATGACTCAGTGGATTGCTTACGTACGTTTATTAACCCGCACTAAACCTTGGAGTAACGAAAATAACTTATTCCGTCATCATCTCTCATTTACCTTCAACTTTGACTTATTTGAGAACCGAGAATCAAACCTGAGACTGGTAAATTATCGATTTTTTACCAGGTGTTGATAATAGCAAAAAAGGTATGTTAAAGGACCGAGGTGTCAACGGTCAGTTGTTTGTGGTGATGGTGAACCGCAGGTGGCGCTGTCGAGCGTGGATGCAATCTGTCGTGTTTGTGTTCCGTGATGCAAGCGCTCCGTGCGCCTATACCGCTGCCCTACATCCCGAGGGAACTGCGTGACGTCACCGCTATTGCGTCACGCCGGCTCTCGTTACGGGCGCACGCGTTTTTGTCCCTCGCTCGTATCACTGGTTGCACCGAGCTGCAAAAACCGTAGCCCGTCTCCCAGATCCGGGAAGTTCTTTCCCACCACAATAACTCACACATCCACTAGTGGCACGGAAACTGAAATTGGTTTCTTACACGCGGAAGTTGTGAATTGATACCAGTTCTTTTAAATTACTTTTAATATTAAATAACGTGTAGAAATATTTGTCTGGTGGTGTGTTTAGCTAATTTTAGTTTAGTAACACTGTGTAATAATAGTAACATAGTTTAGATCGTTCAAAAAGGTGTTGGTTCGACAAGTTTGAAACACGAGTGTTTTGTTTACATTATACTAATACCGGTTAAAGGGAATTAATCTTTTATCAGTGAAGTAAACAAGAAGTTACTAACAGGTTTAGTGTCAAAATTTTATTGCTTGCGTGGTAAACGGAGAAAGGTGTGCCTTGTGCAAATTACATTGCAAAATAAGGAAAGGTATTTATAGGTTAAGTTACAACTCTCTTCAAGGGCTCATTTTTTAGTTTTGTGTAATATCTCAATGAGCATGAAGTGTGGTGGCTGTCGCAGGGTTATAAAGCAGGGAAAAGGCTGTAATGATTGTGGAGTTTTCATGCGAAATGTGGCTACATGGAAGCTGAAAATGCGCTTCACTCTCCTTGGAGTTGTTTACCTTGCAAAAGTAGTATCTATCTAGCTAAGCTCATGTGCTGACATTGTCCAGCTGTTTTTCAAAGCTAAATATAGATTCAAGAATTATTAGAGAAATTCATACTCATTTTTTGGAGTCCTGTAGATAATAATAATGGTTCTGCGGTGTATAGGCTATTTTTAATTCATGATGATCTTACCTTTTTGTTTTCATATTCAACACAAATAAGATTTTAAATCTCTTTGACACTACATTGTTTGATTTCACAGATTCTTTTATTTAAATTAAACGGCTAAATTAAATTAATAACAAATAATTAAACTTTTCTACACCTTCAACTCATATATTTTTAAACAGCATAACAATAATTTCTTCAATATTTATTACCGAGCCTCGCAATAGAAACCAAACAAAACAGTAATTTCTTAATTAATATCTTGCTTCCTGCGATATTCTTCGCAGTTGACTTCTTGGTCCAGAGATATTCCTCCTTGTTCCAGAGACTTCATGCAAAAAAAAAAAAAAAAAAAAAAAAAAAAGATATTGAGATTGAAGGAGACATAAACTGATATAATAACTGAACTTTTGTACGGATGCACATTAACGTTCTTCACCTTGATGTCGAAAGTGGACTCACAATAGCATTTGCTATGATCGGAATCAAAGTGCATTCCGCCGAGCGTGGTAGGTGAACGGTTAACGTTCTTGCCTCGCATTCTGGAGGACGAAGGTTCGGACATCCAGATTTGGCTTTTCCATGGTTTCCCCAAATCACTCCAGGTGAATGCCGGGATGCTTCCTTAAAAAAAAGCCATGGCTGAATTCCTTCCCGTTCCTTGTCCTCAATCCAATCCCGCTTCTAATGACACCGACGAGGCGTAAAGCCATAAAAATAAAATACTTAATGTAAATATCACCCGAAAGCGCATACTTACTTATTATTGCTAAAGCAATGACTATATGAAAATCGCAATACATCCTTCAAAGATAGTCTGATAACTTTAGAAATTTCGTTTTAAAACCTGTAAAAACATCCCACATCTTTCTTTTTTCGTTTTCTGCCGCTAATCCGATTACAAGTTGCAGATGATGCGGTCAGACAAAAATTGATAACATTATTACTCTCACGTTTGCCATTGACAAAAAAAAAAAAAAAAAAAAAAAAAAAAAATGATTCATACGTAATGCCTATTGTTTTGAAATAGTTTGGAAGAAATTTTTCTTTAGGAATTATTTATATCCACAAACGTTCTAAGGTACCTTCAATTCATATTACATCTATTTATATTGGGTAACAATATTTGAAAGTTTAATTTTCCCCATGCATAAAGTCATTTTATCAACATTAGCTTTCACTCAACTTTTTGAATTTCAATTTCACTTACATTTTCATTTACAGTAAGTCGTGTGAAAACGTAAAAACAATACGAAAATAATAATTCGAATTCGCTTTTGTTCTCATTCATAAATGCATTACGGAACATTAGTACTTTTTATCGGATTATTTCTTAAATTCTGGTCTTCACAGAATGATTTTAGACTGTAAGGTAAAACAAAAACGTGCATAAGAAGAAGAAGATTCTCAACATTTCAGCAAACGTATAAAGTGAGAGCCCCAACATTAGTTTAAGTTCGCAGGTAGGAAAACTCGAAGGAGTAGTCCCCTTGTCCCATGAATAGAACTTTACAAAGAATGCTTAAAATGCAAGTCATAAACAAGCCTGATTAAGAAACAACATTAAAATACGCGCGTAAGCTGGGTTACGATTTGTGACCAAAGCAATATTCAGTGTAGACAGCTCTCACATTATATCGTCATTAACACACAGTGACGTTTTTTATTATTCTATCACCTTTTATCTTTCACAAACGCTTAATAAATGTGTTCCCCAAATACACAAACACAATGATATTTAATTGCACCCTGTGGGCTTTTAATATTAATTAATTTTGCCGTGCATATAACAACGTAAATGTCAAACAATATTAAAAACAATCTGCCGAAATTATATTGGTTTTCGTCTGTTAAAACAGGTTCCCGTTATAAAAAAACGAACAGGAGATTGATGCAGACGGCTGTTAATAGAATTTTACTGTGCGAAATAATCTGCACATTGTGATTTCTTATTGCTAACATCATTATGAACTAGAGTATTATAGACCATGAAATGAAAGAGTTTAAATTAATCTCAGTCAGTCCTTTTTGACGGAACGCCAGTACTTTATAACACGTGTAAAGCTATTTATTTGCACACGGAATTTGAAATTCAGCTCTTTCTATACCGTCGTCTAACACAATGAGACATTTTATATTGATGAATTGTGAGTAAATATTTAGTGAAGTATGAAACAACAATAAAAAAGACTTACGAAAAAGAACCTACCAATAACGGTTATAAATATCTTAATGTTCACTTTAAAGGTCAATAAAACTTCACCCACGGAGATTAATACCACAGGAAGGTTATATGTCTCAATTTAAATTCGTAGTTTACTATTTCTGCTATTAGTGAAACGTAAAAATTAGTTTATATAATAGCATGGTAAAAAAGGAGGGCAATAACTTTTTCCCCTTATTTGGTTTAGGTCTCGTTAATGTCGAGATCGTTAGAGGCAGGAAAGAACTGGGACTAAATGCAAGGAACGGGAACGAATTCGGCCATGGCCTTTTAAAAGGAGCCATCCCAGCATCCGCCTAGAGTGATTTTGGGAAACCATGGAAAACCCAAATCTGGATATCCAGACGTAGCTCGAAGCCGCGTGCAGCCGAAAGCGAAGCCAGAGCGTTACCGTTCACCCACAACTCTCGATTGCAATTGTCAGTTATCTGTTATTTCTGGAAAGGGTATTCGAATCTGAAACATTCTGAACTGACAGCATACCAACAAGTAACAATTAATCAGAGCTCTATGATTTTGTTAAGGTTATACCTCTTTTATAGGCGTTTGAAACACAGCATCTTCAGTGTTGAAGATGCTGTGTTTAATAGTTGCCTATATGTTTTAATGACACAATACAAATACACCAATAACCAAGAGTGGAATAGAACCAAGGATTTCAAACAGCGAGCTGTACAATATGAGGAACAGTACCACTATACCAATCGGTTATATTGTGGTCATCAATTGCGGAAAGGGATTGGTCTCTGGCGACTGAGGTACACGCTCTAACTGGAAGATACATTTTAATTAAGGCATATTGTGAAGGCTAACTCGGAGATGTGAATAAAGGCCCCTGGGTCTGTGCTCCAGCCTACAAGTACACGCCATTCCCACAGGGAGATGCAAAGATGTTAATGTGTTCTGGAGGAGCGTAGTAACAAATGCACCTGTCGGGCCCTGCAGCGTAGGGGTTAGCGAGCAAGCCCCACGTTGAAAGGGTCGCCGGTTCGAGTCCGGCCAAGGGCACGAGTGGTTTCAATTAAGTTTTATGTCTGTCCTGTATTTTGCATACTGGAGAGTAAATATAATGATGATGATAAAATACACATTCACTTGAAAAACAATATATATACACAGACGGAAAAAAAAAATCCCAACACCAAGAAAAAATTATTGTAGAGTAATGAAATTTGGACAATGCATTTGTCAAGTTAACATGTTTAATTGATTAAATTTTCAAGATCACAGGTTAATTTAAGCTCAAGAAAATGCATTTCAAATGTGAAATACTGTTAAATTAATAGCCGGTGTAACCTCCAGAATTTTGAATGCAAGCCTGCAAACGTGAATGCATTGTGTCATACAGGTTTCGAATGTCACTTTGTGGTATGGAGTTCCATGCTTGTTGTACTTGTGCTGTCAATACTGGGACGGTCAGTGCTGGCTGTGGATGATGCTGGAGTTGTCGTCCAATGATATCCCATACGTGTTCAATTGGAGACAGATCTGGTGATCTCGCAGGCCAAGGTAACATGTCGACACTCTGTAGAGCACGTTGCGAGACAACAGCGGTATGAGGGCGAGCGTTATCCTGTTGAAAAACTCCCCCTTGAATGCTGTTCATGAATGGCAGCACTACAGGTTGAATTACCAGACTGACGTACAAATTTGCAGTCAGTGTGTTTGGTATAACCACAAGAGTGCTCCTGCTGTCATAGGAAATCGGTTACTTCAAGGACAGCTCCGAGCCAGGCGCCCTGTAGCGTGCATTCCACTGACTACAAGCCATCGCCGTTTGCGACTCCAGTGGTGTCAAGCCAGAGCTCATTGGAGGACGGAGTGGAGATCTGTTGTGTTTTCTGATGAAAGCAGGTTCTGCCTTGGTGCCAGTGATGGCCGAGTGTTGGTCAGAAGGAGGCCAGGGGAACGCCTGCAACCAAACTGTCTGCGGCCTAGACACACTGGACCTACACCTGGAGTCATGGTCTGGGGAGCAATTTCCTATGACAGCAGGAGCACTCTTGTGGTTATACCAAACACACTGACTGCAAATTTGTACGTCAGTCTGGTAATTCAACCTGTAGTGCTGCCATTCATGAACAGCATTCAAGGGGGAGTTTTTCAACAGGATAACGCTCGCCCTCATACCGCTGTTGTCTCGCAACGTGCTCTACAGAGTGTCGACATGTTACCTTGGCCTGCGAGATCACCAGATCTGTCTCCAATTGAACACGTATGGGATATCATTGGACGACAACTCCAGCATCATCCACAGCCAGCACTGACCGTCCCAGTATTGACAGCACAAGTACAACAAGCATGGAACTCCATACCACAAAGTGACATTCGAAACCTGTATGACACAATGCATTCACGTTTGCAGGCTTGCATTCAAAATTCTGGAGGTTACACCGGCTATTAATTTAACAGTATTTCACATTTGAAATGCATTTTCTTGAGCTTAAATTAACCTGTGATCTTGAAAATTTAATCAATTAAACATGTTAACTTGACAAATGCATTGTCCAAATTTCATTACTCTACAATAATTTTTTCTTGGTGTTGGGATTTTTTTTTCCGTCTGTGTATATATATATATATATATATATATATATATATATATATATATATATACTTGTAGCTAGTTGTATGGCTGCAAGGCTAAAAGCCAACATATTAAAAAATAATAAAAAATGCACCTGCGGCCACCAGAGATACCAAAATTACAGATTGCCTTTTTACACAGCCACACTATTTCTTCACCCTCCTACTGTAAACATTTGATTTAGAGTACGTATCACACATTCAGCTAAGTGATGAAATAAGGTCAGTATCTTCTCCCTTCAGTCACAAAGATATCGGGAGCGTCCATAAACTACGTGGCTAAATTTCGTCCCTTATTTTAACCCTCTGCCCCCCATGTACCCTGAAATCGTTTTTGCCTCGTCCGCCCCCTCCACTCCGTCTCCTCGTTTGGCAAGTAGCTTTTTCCATATTTATTGCAGAAGATATTTTGTGGTGTTTAATTTTTTTTTTACCTTCTTAACGTCTCTTAACAGCGAGGTCTTTAGAGACGGGAGAGGATGGGGGGGGGCAAGGAATGGGAAGGAATTCGACCATGGCCTTTTGAAGGAAGCCTCCCGGCATTTGCCTGGAGTGATTTGGGAAACTATGGAAAACCCAAATCTGGATGCCCGGAAGGGGATTCGAACCATTTTCTCTTATCAGACTACCGTTAAAATTACTGCGTATATAACGAACACGACCGATATGTGCTTCATGTGCTTTTCTATAATTATAAATATTCTGAATGAGATGATGACACTAGCCACACCTGAAAATTATCAATTATTGGGAAAACCTCTTTCTCCGGTACAGGGAAGTTTTTTCTTCTTGAGGTACTACCAAAACCATTCTCCTCATCTCATTCATCGTTGTTTATTACTTCTCTTTCTACATTACCAGGGAATGATTCTTCGTTCTGGTTAAAAGATTTCCATAATTCATTGACTCAGTTTTGGATAGTGAAAAGTGACTGGAAAAGTTTATCGTAAAGCTTATTGCACAGCGCTATTTCACGCCTCACTTTGAACCTGTAATAACGCTTCAGAGAGCACTATAATTAAAGATGCAATGAAATTCACTTGACAGAAAAAAACATAATTATTTTATCAACGAGCTGTGTGGTGACACGCTGGCGATCTGAATCAAAACAGCTTTTTAAAAATAAAAATAAAATAATAATACAAGATTCTGACCAATTGTAGACCATCTACGGTATGCCAGTGATATATAGGTACTATGATCGAGGTGGCTTATTTTATTTATTTTTATACGCTTCTGACGCAACAATATCGACTTCTAGTCATCTAGAACCACTTCACCTTGAAGTGGGCCAAGGGGCAAGAAAGAGAGAGGGTTGCATGTTACGGGAACGAATGGACTGACAGAGCAAATTGTATCGGAGAGTGAGCTGGCGTTTCAAGACACAGAAATGGCGGTTCACGCCTCAATCCAGTTGTTTTAAAAATGGTCAAAAGAACGGGGAAAATATAAAATTGTACTCACATCCTATCAAAGGAATTCGAATGTTATTTCCTTGCTGTAACAAACCCTTTCTTTAACCCTCTTTCCCCCATGTAGCCTGACGTCGTTTTTGTCTCGCCCCCCCCCCCTTTCCCCGTCTGGTACGTAGCTTTTTCCATATTTATTACAGAAGATATTTTGTGCTGTTTTTTCTTATGAGTCTACCGTCTAGACTAATAACCTGTAAACTTCACATGGCTCTTGGTGACACGACAAAATTAGCTAAAAATTAATTAAATAACCCGACGGCAGATTATGAGGAGTTTATTTAGTGTTAATCGTCGTTGCCCTTCTTATTCCGCGCGTTGTGAGACAAATTAATTCATAAATTCGACCAAGAACGATTGTAGGTTATATATTTCAATATTTTCTTTGTGATAGTACCAGTGAGTATATGATTTAAACGCTATGGTATGTTACTTACGGTCTGATTAGACCTTTCACTTTCAATTCCATTTTATTCACAATTATAGACAACAACTTAATTCATACAGTATGATACTCTACTTGCCGACCACATTACATGTGTGCGTCAGACCAGGTGCTGTTGCATAGTCTAGAATCCTTCCTCGCTCTCGAGCGGAGGCAGGCCACCGATCCAGCTGATCACGCCTCTATGCGATTTCCTGTTGCCTCCCCACACAGCTGAGTTATTCTTAAGGCATATAAACAACATACTCCATACATAAGAAGCCGAATTATGTCGCCCCAAACGTCGACATGGTGCCATCCGGGGAGAAAGGAAACTACACCAGTTCTTATTTCATTTATTGTTAAACTCAATCATCAAGAACTTGTTATACATTCGATGTAGGCTGCAACTGCTGCTATCACTTCATGTGCATTGTCTTCATTCGTCTTGACCTTCACTGCTTTCTCAATTATTTTGATGGTTAGACCGGCAGGCTTGGTTTCTTTTGTAAACTGTGCAGAATACATTCCTGTCGCTTGAGAGAGTAGACTACATCTGAGGCGGTGACATTCTTTCTTTTGGTGTAAGTGACAGCGTCACGAATAAGGTTCTTGTAGAGGACGCCGCGTGTCTCGTCTTAGATGAGATCGGAGATATGCTTGACACCTCCAGGACGGGACAGACGGCGGATGGGCGGCTGTTTGATGGTCTGGATGTTGTTAAGAGGAACTTTATGGTGACACTTTGCACCTCCATTACCTCCTGTCCAGTCTCTAGTGGCCACATACCAGATGATCTAAAAGTTATCGACGCTAAGGCGCTAAGATTCAAGGAAGGTAGAACCATGAATTGTCCGTAGACATGTGTTGTTCAACTATATTACTTGAACAGCATTAGTTACTTCACTCTCCATGTGTTTGTCAATACATAATTTTAATATGGTGACTAAAGATCACTATCGGTGCTAACACAAAAAAATTTGATTCTAATGATCCTGATCTGTAGCATCGTCACCCACACACCAACATTTGGTCTGTTGAGAGAGGGTGCTTTTAAACAATGGCGGTTATGTTCTCCTATTTGGAGAGATAATTAAGTATTCCTTAGTAAAAAACGAGACCTCCAGAACAGCGCTGCTATTGTTTTCAGTGAGTCACTGAAGATAAATGGGATGACGTACGAGCTTCTCCTTATCTATTTGATTCTGTTTGTGTATTGCTGTGACGGGACGTCATTTATTATAATATTTTGATACCGAAATCATGTAAGTTTTCTAAGTTTCACTGCAGCCAGACGTCGAGTAAGCACGTCTTGTTGTTCGACTTTCTGCCGATCGACAGTTCGGATTACAAGCTACACGTGCAGTGCTGAGCATGCAAGCCAATACTTTTCCAGCAAGCTAGAATACATTGATCACTCTCACTTCTTGACTGACGATCTACAAGATAACATCTAGGCCTCGGAGATAGATATTCGCTGCACCAAACTCACCATACTCTGTTAGTTGTGAACTGTAGAGCTAAGTTTCATCCCTAGGGTCAGTATTGCGGGTTACGGAATACCTCAAATCTTGTACAACATCAACTGTAGCTGATTTACGGCTAGTGCAGATTAAATGGGGTTTCAAGAAACATTGTTTCATTTCAAGTAGCTCGTAGCTGCCCGCTCCCTCTCCTAGTAACAAGTTACCCTCGATGTTCATGTTAATTTACTAGCGCAAGAGAAGAAGAGGATAGGCTCAAGAGAGAAGAGTTCAAGAGCAGAAGATACGAAGAAAATCGGCGCAAGTCATAGGGCATCGTAGGTTAACCATTTAGAATGCCGAAGGTCGCCGGTTCGAGTCCGGCCGAGGGCATGGGTGTTTAAGTGTTGTATGTGAGTGTGCTTGTCATGTCCGTCCTGTGGAGTGTCTAGAATTACTTGAAAGACAATATATACATGGAGAAACTGAAAGCACTAAATGTACTAAAAACTCATACTTGAGCTGGCTGTATGGCCTAAGCAAGCCAAATGCCTTTAAAAAAAAATTAAAAAAAAAAATCAGAACCCACGTGTCAGTCATCCTGGCACACCCATTCAATAGTCATAGCACGATCCTATATATAGAGGACCAGCGACATTGCAGCACCATTATAGAGGAAAATTAATTTTTTTTTTTTTTAATGGCATTTGGCCTAGTTAGCCATACAGCCAGCTCAACGTGTGTGTTTCTCATACAATGTATACATTTCAGTGTGATTAATTTACAGCTTCTGTAAGGACGACACAGGACGAACACAACACTTAATTAAAACCACCCATGCACTCGGCCGGACTCGAACCGGCGACGCGAAGCAAGCACGCTACCCCTACGCTGCCGGGGTCAGCATTAAATTTCTTTCTCAGCAGTATATGCGCCATCACAACAGCATTGTGGTCTTGTACGATGTTTTCAAGTAATTCTCAAGTTCTCAACATAATTGAAACACCGATGCTGACAACACTGTGTTTAGTAAGGCCAGGTAAACCTATTTTCACAGACGCAGCGTCTCTCACTGAACTTCTGCAGTAACACCCAATCTGTTTGTCGAGATTACGTCGTTGTATTAATAAACTGTTATAAAAAATTGTCCTCTTTCACTGACTTTATACTGTTCTTCTGTGAGATATCCACTAAGAAGACGCGTGATTGGAGAGTGAAAGCTATTTTGCAGTTTACCTACGATTCAATTGAACAATACGTGCTACCACAACCCTACGACACGTAGTACTGCGAACTGATTAACTGAATACATCTCATTTATTTACAGTAGGTATGTTTTTCTATCCTATACTGACAGTTATAAATGCAAGATTTTTTTCGTTCTTTTACGAATTGCAATCTAACGCTTTATTATGAATGTTTTTGATGTTCTATTGATCCATGCGACAATAATTCGTTTTATAACTGTATAATAGTCGACAATACACCGCAAGTTGTGTTTTAATAAAATAACACTAGAACTTGGCAATTTCATACTTGTGGATCATATAAGTGGAATATTCTTTTAGTTCACTGTAGCTATGTGGAAACATTTATTCTTACAGTAAATTCCCATTCCGTATTATACTTTTTTTTATCGTGAGATCTTACTCTAACGGTGGAGCGGACGTGTTTTCGATCTGTCTGCGAAACTTCTAACTTATGTTCTGTATGATTAGTGTATTTTTGTTTTTGAAATGTGTAATTTATGTGGCGGAGATTGGGAACCTTCGCAGCCTTCGCCTAACTGATTGAGGGAAACGGCCTAAAAATTGTAATCAGGACGGCTGACACGCCCAGCCTTGGATTTGAACCCAGGCTCATTGTGCTTCACCGAATCACTGTGGCGCCGCTTTAACCCGTACAGCCACACTATCACAGAACAACCTGAATGTGTTCCATCATCACGGACCAGACGATCTCCTAGCGGCAATTATTGTTACACTGTTTCAATAATGCAATACAGGCTGTGGTGGCGACAGACATCTATTAAATGTTCACTACATAACTTTTTATTTATTTAATACCTCTGCTGGCCCCATTTACCCAGTCTGAAAGAGTCTAGCAAGTTTTTATCTGTTACCCACTTATAATGGCTCATGTTCAGGATTTTTATCTTCGTGGTCATCATAAATTTCACCCCATTACAAGTGCTCCTGGTTATGAGTGGATCTTATGCAAGTGGTGTTACATCATGCATTGATCTCGTGCATTAAGTTAGGGAGTCAAATCCTGCTTTTTGTGAGTATCGCCATCTTGAGCTGTTGCAATCAAATTATTGTGGGAATTGAGGTCTCGATTACAGAGAAGGAAACTTAATCGAAAAATATAGACGTTTGACTCTGAGGAATTAAACAATACATACTACATACCTGTAGTGTCAGCAACTGGTAAAAAAAAAAAAAAAAATACCTGTTAAAATTGTGAATTTATACATTCTTGCGCAATCAAACATTGAAATCCGCAACAGCAACATTTAAAAAAAAAAATCTGGATGATTAATAGTCTGATAGCGACCATTTTCTTTCATAGCTCACATCATCTAAAGGGACTCTGGAAGTAATTTGCAAATATATGCTCATGAGAGCAAAATATTTATTTAACGTCATAAATATAACTCAACCGTGACGGGAGACAACAATATTTCAGTTTTTCAGTACTCACGTTGCACCAGTTTCTTGATTTCCAAGATCACACTAGAAAGAAGCCTTTCATCTCTGCATATTCTTACCTAGAAAGAAACAAAAATATAGAATTACATTCTGCAAAGTGGGAACATTCTTTTCATTTTAATTCAGGACATGTAAAATAAAGTGCTTCCAAATATGTGATTTGTCAATTTTATTTACATAGAAGCACTCAAAGAATCTAATGCTTTGGTGTTATGATTAATACTCTTGAGATATTTCATAATAAAAGAAACTTCTTTAAATTCAAAGCAGTAAATATAGCAATTAAGGAAGCATTGTTCAGAAAGTAATAATTACAGCAGCATGTACAGTACTTGATATATTGCTAAAAATAGACTGGCTGTAGAAAATAATTATCCTGACCGTAAAAATATTATGAAATTAAAAAACAAAGAGCAAATCAGTTGAAACTGAACTGTACAACCAGTGAATATTAGTAATGAAAGGGTAATAACTGAATTTTTTTTTTTTAAACCGTATACACCCAAGCGAATTACTGCTTCAATCAATTTTTCTGTCGACTGCTAACCAAATATGAAAACGGCTCAACACATACTTACTAAGTACGGGCAGTAATTATCATTAATGAGGACAGTAAACAAATATGTAGGCAACCGTACAGCAGTTTCACAACGTCCAGAAATTTAAAGAACGATGCTGCAAAAGAGAGGTAACATGATAGGTTCAAGGAAAGCAACACATTGTCCTCATTGTAACGTACCCATTGTGTTAAGTTTCGTATCTAATAAATTACTTGCTTAAGTGAACTTTCAAGATATTCAAGGTAGAGCTCTAGATCAATTAGAGTTTAACATAATGTGTGCAATTGCGTTTTTATACGGGACGATATACTCAGTTTAACCAAATTATATAGTAAAAGTACTTCCCCTTCCACATTTACATCACATAATGAGGGGTCTGGTGGCTCAGTCATTACGGCATTTGACTGGAAATCGAAAGGACCCCGGTTTGAATCCCTGTCTCCGCGGGGATTTTCATAGGCCCCTAACCCGACCCTCACCTCTGGCATAGCTTGCTGTGTAATGTGAAGTACGCCAGAATTCTTCCGTGGTTCGGATTCCACGTTAAACTGTAGGTCCCCTGTAGCTGGTAGCACTACCGGGTTAGGTTTAGGTGGCTACGACGGGGTCGGAATGCGCAGCCAATAGAAACCCTGTCACCAGGTCATTACGACCACACGGAATTATTATTATCGGGTAAAGCAGGTAAAAGGTTTTTCCTTATATACTTAAATCGGATTTGAAATTTTGTAAATAGCTGAAGCACTGGGAGAAAAAAAAATTAAAAATCAAATATAAATTTCAGATGGATAAACAATATAAGCATGTAAATTGAGCACAATGAATGACGGAATGAATGAAAGAAATGGAGAATGCATACGTAATAAAGCAGTTAATGTTACTGGAACGTCAGGTGCATTTCAACATCGACCAGAACAGCCGGGAAGCGGTGCTAAAATCCTTTGCCTGTTCATCAAACCAGAAACTCCAGCAGTTGCTTGACGGAAAGTTTATCTAAAAAGCCTCCTTTGAGGCGTGCTAATCAATAATGCACAGGGACCAGAAGCTCCAAACTTGTTACAGTCGCACGTTTCACTAAACTCCAGACAAACTTTAAGGCTTTAAACAGGTAAATTCGAGCCGAAATCTTCCGCTGTATTTGTTTCCCAAGTTCCCGCGAGGAAGGAAGGGTTGATGTAATGATAGCAGCGATAAACTCATTTTCCTGTTGTCGGTTGTTTAACAGGCAATATTTACTGCTTCCAGACATGCAAGTCCAATGTAAATACTGAACTTGGGGCTATTGATTTCTAGACAGTCACGTCATCGTGAAATGATACACGACTCGCTTTGCTATAATTCGTTTACAAGGTCGTTGATTTATGGAGTCTTAGCAGAGCACCCCATCCTCTTGAAATTCTATCTGTGAACAAGAAGCAAATTGTGAACAGAGCCTGGCTGATAAGCGGTAATGCTTGGGCCTAGCATTCGGGAGGACGCTGATTCAAATCCCCTTCCGGCTCTACAGATTTCAGTTTTCCACTGTTTTTAAAATCACTTAGGCGACTGACGGGATAGTTTCTTCAAAATGGCATTGCTAAATTTTTTCCCGTACCTTGTACATATTCTCTCGCATCTCGAATGGACGTCGAAGCCATAAGAATAGAAAAACCTATATTACACATGCTTTGAATTATATTGTGGACTTGTTACAATACTTTTTAATAAATATTGATGAGAGACAATCTTTAAGACAAATATAACAGAAATTATTATAATATTTATTGAGAATTTATAGTTTATTTCCACAAAATAATATTCAGTTGTAAGAAGTTTTGGAATTAAAATGTGAAGTGAGGGAGAAAATTCTAAATGTAGTTTTACCATGGAAACAAAGCCATGAACCATGTGGACAGAACAGCTGATATGATAAACTCTCATGCAGTGTTGCGAAATGATTGCTTCTTGTTATATACTAACCAAAATGTTCCTGCAGAATTACTCATTTTTGCCTCAAAGTGTAGTAAAAAAATTAAAAGTTGAATAGTTGTGTTCTTCAAAGAATTTTTATGTAAAAATGCCACTGTACGTCTCATTTTTACTAACTTTTCGTTGCTCAGTAAGGATTTTATATTTCAAATTAGGAATTTATGTGATAAGTAGGGCCTACCTCGTTTATTTTGTCACTATTACATATAAAAAATAACCAAACTTCAGCATAAAAGTAGCGAGCGGAAAAATGCTATGACTGTGGTACAACACAACGCGCAACTAAATTTTGATTAATCCCTTTTACTTGTTCATTTTGGTGATTTTATATTCTTTTGCTTTCCTCGATTTGGCCATCTAAGGGCCACGTGCCACTTGCCTTCTGTCGTAAATAGGTTGCCAATGTGAATCATGAGAGTCCAGGACTCGTACCTGGTCCCGTTGTATCTCCCCGATCCAATAAGGCTGCGCGTTGAAAAACGCAGTCCCACTGGGCAGTAACACAGATTATTTAATATACTTTTCCGTATTCTCATGATACATGGATCTACAGAAGCACATAAAAAATATTTTATCCTTAAATTTCTTGTGCTTCCAATAACCGATGTGCTGTCGATGTCAGAAAACTTTTGAGACCACGCTTTCAAGGAAAATTTCCATCCCGTGGCCTAGTTATGCAAGAAAACACTGCTTTTCTAATCGTAAACAAGAAGTATTAAGGAGCGCACAGAATTATGATGTGCGGGATTAAAGGCAGTGAGTCATGTCGACCTGTTAAAAATCCACTCGAGCTCTGTCAGATAGGTGTGACATAATTGTTAACTAATGACTTCATTACAGTGTCGGGCCATTAAGATTATCATCTAGAGCGGTTGCATAACGAGCAGGAGCACGAACAAGCCCGGATCCGGCTACTTCTCTACCTTACTGTGATGGCGCAAACAGCTTCATGGCCAACAATCTAATATTAGTTTCACAATTTCTTTTCAGATTGTTGACAAATGTAACCTCGGCTTATACATGTTAGGAAGATTGTTGGTGGATTTATTGATATGATAAATAATCAGTCCACAATAAAGTTCACTTTAAACTTTTTATTCTCAAAGAATACACGACGTCAACGATACTGTGTACATGTATACACACAATCCAGCGATTGTATACAATGCTTCTTTCACAGACAATACAGATCTTGGCCGTCGTAAAACTGAGTAGGTGAAAACTTTGCCGAAAATCTAACGTTTCTCTGTATCGGATGTCTGCTTTATATAAGCTACATCGAAATTTCTAGAACACCTCAAAAGCTTCCGCCAGATAACTCTCGAACATTAAAAATAGTTAAACTATTGAAACATATTAAAAACAATCAGAATTAATACATAATCATTTTTAATCAATACAAAATAGTCAGAAATGGAAATTAAAGATACTTAAACATAAAATTATTCACAGAAATCATTTTAAATTGTAGCAAATTGTCCTTTAGACATCGCAACTTACATTAACATTTGGAATTACGAACATTTAAGCAATTATCTTGCACAATTCTGTTCTTAAACATATTAACTGGCCTCTGAATAATATCTTTAAAAAAAAAAAACGAAGTCTATATACATTGATTTACAGGAAATTGCAAAACAAACATACAAGCTCATATTCAACCAAACTCTAGCCTACTACAATTGCTTCATAAAATACAATTCCATTTAATTTTAGGTTTGAGGGCTGCTACAATGTCTTCTCGCATTGCCAATGCAATATGAAGAGTCACTTTTCAACTACTTTAATATGATGTAACATTTTCGAAAATTTATAGAAAACCAAAATGTTAATTAACTCTTTTTTGAGTTAAGAGCAAATACTTTCTTCTTGATCCGTGCAAACTACAAAAACATCCTTCGACAATACCGCAAACCATAGAAAGAAAAATATAACAGACGTAAAATGTTATTGTTATATTTACCAGGGCTGAATTCAATTAAGAATCATGGGATAAATAATTAATGAAGAGTTGTGGTTAATATCATATGAAATAAATATTAATAAAACATATACTTCTTTTCAATTATTACCAGAAGACCTAATATTAATAAAATACATACAATCTCATATATCTTAAACAATTTAAAAAAACTGTTAGGTTGTGTTGTAACCTGATTCTAATAATTGCTACGGTGAACATCGAATCCTCTTTTTCTTACATGAATTTCTGTATCTGTTGGTCGTAAATAAACAAAAGAAATTGCAAATTTAAATGAACGTCACCCTGTATTTTTTTTAATGTCTGCGTCTAATTATAATTTTTTATCTCTGTCAAACGTGTTTTTGTGCAGTTTCTTTCACAACAAACAATTGCCTTTTAGCTAGCATTGCAATCACACTATAAATGAAAAAAAAAATATTAATTGCTTTTAACATTATAAGCGCAAATAAAGTCGATGCAGATATACAGCTGAAATTTAATGGTTAGCTAGCAGTGCTGTGCTGGCGGATAGTGTAACTAAAAGTTCGAGTATTGTCGGACTGGCCGAAGGTTTCCGAGTTATCGCGTTGAGGTCCAGCATCCAGGTTCTATGCTTTTTATTAAAGTGGATAACTATTTTTAACATAGAAAATTCATTGTCTAATTCGAGTTCAGTAACAATGAACCCGACTTTATACACCCCTTGACGCACATTCACTCACTTGAGACCATCATTTCAGACGGATTGAGATCAAAGAGCTTTGTAACGCTGTCGCCACGTTCCACTTTCCTTGACATATGGCTGCCTACATTTTACTCCTATAACGCTTTGTGTCCTAGAATAATGTTTGCCATGTGGCGACTTACAAGATTTAAATGTGTTCGCGACACCGGAAAGAGGTTAAAAAATCCAAAATGTGAGAAAGTAGATTGGCTCAACCCCGCCTCATCTTTGTGGGGTGTATTCTTTGAGATACATTTGTCTCCGTAGGACAATTGCTGCCATTGAACCATTTATAAAACCGAGCCGCGGTCTGAGAATTAACGCGCTAAGGGTTGGACCATCCCTCCACCCCGCGGAAAACAACAGAAATGCTTCCCTTGTGACGTACCGTGCGCGTCGGTGCGTTTCAAACGCATCCCACAAAAGGCAGGGTGGGGTTACTGCCAGCAAAGATGAGCACCGGCAAACTAAAACTCCGCCCCCGCACGCACGCACGCCGAACTTGCGTAAACACACAGGCCTTTGTGCAGGAAAAGTCCGTCTCTGGATAATTAAACCACTGTTACCGTCCAAGTTTGCCTCGCGCTCAGTGGTCAACAACTTGCCAGCGTGATTAATGGTGGGCTTCACAGCCTCAAGAGAACGTCGTTTTGATTGTTATTTGCTAAGCACTGCTAATTTATTTCATTTATTCCGCATATGAATAAAATATTACGGTTGCAGTATCCAGGAACAGCTGCGGGAGAATGATAAAGTGAAACGGTTTACGGTCAAACAATAAAACCAATATCGCTGAAAAGGTCAAATGTTTATCGACATTTCCTGCGGAAATGAATGTCACTTCTTCAACTCACGCGCAACGCTTTCTAAATTAATCCAGACATACTGTGCTGCGTAGCTATAAGAAACTGACGGCTGGACAACTTTTATATTGTGTCTCTAGGGGCTTACTACGAATACCTACTGTCATGTAAGAATCGAAGAATTTAAAAACTAATTTCTCAGCGTTAACCTCAAGGTTAAGGAACGTTTCTGTAGCTAACGTAACCAAACATCTGACAACATAAAATAATCACGCACATCTTTCTTCTCTACTTCACTGGATGGCAAAGTTCACCGCGGAATTATTTACTAAGTCCAGTTGACTTAATATACCTCACTGAAGTAATATTTTTTCCCCCACAAGTGTTAAACGATAGTCTACATTCTTTATCTTCAGTATGAAGGAAGAACAACAAACGTTTGACTCTACCTTGTGGAAAAATTCGTTACAAATTCGTAATGTTGCTTCATAAATCCAAGAAATACTAGCAAAAATGGTAATTGTTATAGAAACTGTCGACGTCTAGGTCGCTAGAGCTAGTAGAGGACAGCAGACAAGGAACGGAAACAAAAGCTACTATCAATACCCTTGTCAAGGAACCATTGTTCAATTCACGTGTAACTTTTTCCTACCACCTGTCCAATGTGCTCTGCCCAGCTGAGTCTGTTGTCAAACGTAATCCCAAGATATTTACACTTCAAGCCTTCAATAACCAACTCTCATCCCACCCTATAATCATGAAACATTTAGTTTCTTATCTGTGTACCTAATAAGTTGACTCTCCTTGGCATTTATCTTCATTCCATGCTCATCTACACATTTAGTTATTCTATCCAGGTCACCCTGCAACTGTTCACAGTCCTCTCCCGTTTTGATCCTATTATATACCATTGTATCATCTGCAAAGGACATAAAAGCTAACCGTAAGCCATCAACACAATCTCGATGACTCTAAAGAGGTCACATTATTAGTGACTGAAATTAGCTAGGTAACTTAAAAGAAAGGGAGATGTGTCTCAATTTCTGCTTCAAAATTAACCATTGCTCATACAGAATTAAATAAAACCATATACAGATAGTGTAAAAAAAGTGCTGGTATTGAATTATGTAGTTAGAAACCGGATTTCTCATTATCACCATGAGTGTTCTGTACTAAGGCAAGTTCACACATCAATGATCCCCATGCTCCCGTCCATATGGAGAGTCGTACTGTCCACTACTAGGGACGTGGTAGTATCTCATTACTCTCCACATATATTAAGGGTATGTTGTGCTCCATCTGTCTGTGTGTGATTAGTATATTGTGTTTGTGAAATGTGTGGGTTATGAAGCGGAGATTGGGGACAGTCCCACCATTCGCGTTGATGATTAAGGAAAACCGTCTAAAAACCACAATTGGGCGTACAGTCACACTGACGGGTAGATTTCAGGTTGTTTGATTTATCTTTTTTTATATATAAGCAATTATTTTGCCATAAAAATAACGCATTTTTATTTGCCTTCATTACCTTCCCCACAACCATTCGTTCTAGGACAAAACTCGTGGGTTTCATATGGGCTCATGGCTGACCATGTCTGGGGCAGTGATAACAAACATACTCCGCTGATAACGGAATTACGGGGGGCCTATTGTAAAGTAATTACGACTCCCCCTTTTCCGCATTTTTTGTGTCGTACACTCAGCTTGCATTTATGTGGAATTTCCGTGGTAGCCCCAGCTCCCTTTGCCGTCAGTTTCACTTTGATCGCACCGCCGTTTGATGGCATTATACGCAGCTTGAACCGCTCTGTGTTGTATCTCTGTTTTGTTAAATAATGTTGCTAAAGTCGTTTTGTCGTACGTAATTACACATAAAATGAATTACATATCGATTGCGTCTCCCCCCATTGGTCTGTACGGCCGCAGGAATGATATTACATGCAGACTAGTTTTCAGTGAGTCATCGGTAACGACTGTTGTCCAAACCACTGACAAAGTTTGCCTAAATATTTAAGTTTCCTACTTTTCTGACTACCAGACTATGCAATAATAGAACTCAACACGGGTCTAATTAATCTAAAACCAATGGTTTGAACTAATCCTGATAAAATTCTCATCCAATAACAACCATAAAACACAGCACTAGTGTTCATTAAAAAATATGTATTCCACCGAATTGATTACAAATAATTCGACACCTAGAGTATATTCAAAAACATAATAAAAATAGTATCACAAAAGCCAAGGATTCACACGGAGACTACCGTCGTGGCAAAGAGCTGACTGACATTGTAGAAGTACATTAGGGGACATTTCTATGAGACATAGTATAACAAATATATTTTGGCAGGGCTTTGCAATTTCATAATACAGGGCGTTCGCCGGAAAACGCTACCCTCCCAGTCTGTTGCCGTCGGCAACTTGCTCGGTCAGTCGTGCTAGCAGTTTCCGCCACACGGCACCGTGAATCACCGCACTGTTTAACACCTCCGCTGCCCCAACAGTGCAGTGCAGTGACCCTTACATTGTTAAGAACGGTTTCTTTGCATTGTAGATAGTTTGTGACTTCAGTCTCTTATTAACCAGTGTTGTGAATAAACGTTTCTTTGCGGTTTGGCTGGTTTGGGGCTTCATACTCTTATTAATCTGTACCGTGTTTGTGTGTGAGTAAAATTATGGTACGTTACAGTTTGCAACAAAGAATATTTCTCTACGATACATATGTGAAGAAGAAGTCGTTTAAAAAGTGTCGCAGTAAATTTCGTCGCGAATTTCCTGGCGCTTTACTGCCAGCTAAATCAACAATTCTGCGTCTGGTTAAAAAAGTAAGAGAAACGGGTTCATTTTTTAACAAAAAGAGACTGTCGGTCAACCGTATTCTCACAGAGGAGAAAATTGACGATATCGCTTTTCGACTAGAACAGTCACCCAAAAAATCATTAAGTCAGTTAGGGCAGCGTGTGTCTCGTAATATGTTCAGAAGATGTGAAATGTGCATTACACAAGAGGGTCAACACTTCCAGCATCTTTTATAAGGTAAGCTAATGAATTACGTCACATTTAAATGCTTAGCACACAAGTTTATGAAGTTTATGAAGCGTAATTATTATGAAATAGTCCGCGGCCGACGGTCGAACAATGCCGGAAACTGACCGCTCGCTCGCCGGGAGCAGTTTCTTCCTTGTAGCGCTAACAGTGGGTTGCGTTTCCCGGCGAACGCCCTGTATAAAAAAGTACGAGAGGTCGACGTTACTCCAAGACTGGGGAAATGAGATGAAGGTCATCAAATTGCAGCAAAAAAAAAAGGTAGGTGAACGGTAACACTTTGGCCTGGCTTCCGGAGGAAGCGCCTTCGAATCCCCGCCCGGACATTCAGATTTCGGTTTTCCATGATTTATCAGAATCACTCCTTGCGAAAGCCAGGATAGTTACTCCAAAACGCCATGGCCAAATTCTTTCTCATTCCTTGTCCTCCATTCCCTCCAAGCCCTAATGACATCGCCGTCGACAAGTCAAAATGCTACTGGTTTGTTAATATGAAGAAAATGAAACATGAGAAATACCAAGGGAAATGAACTTAAAAACTTTCGAAAGCAGGCCGGGGGGCAGATGGTTGAATGGTTTTAACAACAGTATTCACTGAAATATAATGCAGTTGGGGAAGAAAACTGATGAATGGGAGAAAAGTTTTGGGAGATTTGTGTTCCAAGAAGAACCCAGAACTATTGGAACTGCGTGAGATAATTATGCTTAATCATCTAATTTTATTTGATGGTGTAGATTCATGAACTGATGACATCTATACGTTTAGTATTTAACCGCTACAGTCAGCAAATTACCATGAAAGCACCGAGATAACCAGCTCACCAATACTGTAGCAGGTTTTATTATTTCCCATCAAACTACAGCAGGTAAATAATGTTTTACAATTACTAATAAATAAATACAGCCTAAGCAATTGAATATATGTTCGTTCATTTTCTTTCCGAACGCGTTTCACTTCGTAACTAAAGTATCTCCAGAGGTTTTCATTTTTTGATAAATTTCTCTATTTATCAACCACTTTCAGCAGTAGTGATTTCTGTCTTGTTTTTGGATTACAGGTCATTTTCTACTTGTTATTGCACTACTCTGCACTGTGTATTTTGTATGAATGGTTAGTCTGTTTTTATTTTGTGATATAGGCCCTTCTGCTATGAAAAACTGACCAGCCATTCATACAAAATACACAATGCAGTGCAGTGTAGTTCTAGTTTACGTGTGCAATAACAAGCTGAAAATGACCTGCAATCCAAAAAGCAGACGGAAATCACTGCTGCTGGGAATAGTGGATCAATAGAGCAATGTATCAAAAAATGAAAACCACAGAAGATACTTTAGTTACAAAGTGAAACGCGTTCGGAAAGTAAATAAACGAACAAATATTCATTTGCTTAGGTTGTATTTATTTACTAATATTATCAGCAATTCAGGAAAATGATGCACAAGGTGCAGATACTAATGTTTTATAACTTTTGGGATGGTTAAATGATGGATGAATCTGATCGTGTGGCATAGTTAATCAGTCCGATGTTAAGTGAGCACTTTATCTAATATCATGCGTATAGGAATGTCGCTGAGTGTGAAATCCTGGGTACCAGGTGGTAGCACACGCGGCCGGTGGCGTTTTGTTAAACGGCGGGTATTACGGTGCCCGCGCTGGCAGGATCGCAGGGCCCGTGACAATCTGTCGGAACGGCATTCGATTGCTCACTGCGGTCGTTTGGCAGCGGAAGCCACAAACGTAATGAAATCCGGGGAGCAGCCCTCACACTACCGGCCGCAAGACGGGCGCGATTTTTCAGGGCAGAGATATTGGAGGCCATCCCAGTGACGGACTGCTTCACTCAGAAACGCAGTCACGAGCAGCTCTCTCGATCGCTGCGACTCATGATCTGATTCCACTTAAAACAGTTAATCCCACATTATAAAACTTACTAGCAAAACTGCTGTTGGACGATATCTATCTTCGAAATAGGAGAACAGATGTGCCCCATGATAGTGTGCTAAGAACACTGTTTTCCATTAATGTAATTAATGTTCGTGTTGGTGCTTCAAAAACACCGAACGTATTTAAAATTAAAATTTGTAAAGGGCAAAAGTAAGTGGGTGAGGGAATTGCACTCAAAGGATTTAAGATAAAAACTGATTTAAAAAAAGGGAAAACAGGTGTATACGGAAATAGTCACCGGAGCGTGCGTTCCATTGCAATTAAATTAAATTACAGTCAGAAGCGGGCTACTTTGCAGATGACATAATTAATATTGTATTACAGGATTAACACGACACAGTATTGTCATCAACTACAAAGGGATCTTGACAGATTATCTAGTTGGATTCATCAACATTAACAATTTTTAGTAATTTTTATAGCTTACTCGTTTTCATGCACGTGTTGTCACACCTTGAGGCTTTAGCATTTTCTTTAAAAAAAAAAAAAGGAACTTTATAATCAGTATACTTATTGAAGCTAATTCTATTGCAATAATATTTCTCGGTGGATATTATTAGTATGGAAATATCTTTAATCTCCGCCTGATTATTACAAGATGGAAAGAAGACAAATGCCATCATAACAGGTATCACGTTATTAGGTATACAAATAGAAAACAAAGGTTTTTCTTTTATTAATGTAGGGAAATTATTTGACAAAAGCATAAACACTCAAATTTGGACATAACATTTGATAATAAACACAGTTGGGTTGGAAATGCTGGGTAGGTAGCAGTATCAAAGACTTCCATCTTATGCAAACGGTGAAGAGGGAATACACCAGGGATTTCAGAGAAATGGTTTACAAAACCTTGGACATCCTTTGCTTGAGTAAGATTGGGGTACTACTATACCCACATTATTGGTCTCAAATACAGGAATGCGACGGAGTAAAAAGTGGAACAGCAAGATTTGTATGCAAACATTAGTGGAGAAAACCATCAGTAGTCAGAAGTGAGAGCCCTCCTTGACCTTTACGAAATACATCGTGTCTTATATCTTTGGAAAATACGATCTACTACAAGTGCTATATAGTTACATATTATATCCTTTAAAAAAGAAAAGACATTAAAACGCCGTCTTAACTATGTGTGCCTGCCATAAATGAAAACTTTCTGCTAAGATTTTATGTATTAACTGAACATGAATGAGAGCTGTTGCGCTGCCCAATCTTTTCGTTTCCATCTGTTTTTCCTCTCCCCCACGATGTTCCGTCTAGCAAAAGAAGAGACGATACCCCAAACAGTCGTAAACAGTGCTTGTTGTGGTATGTTTTTAATTAAAGCTTTATAAAAACTCCGTTGTTTTTCCACAATTAATTTTCCCAATTTGCATTTTAATTTGAATTCAGATGAGCTGATGGTCCAAGGTACCACGCCAGTGTACCGACGAAAAGAGTTGAAAGGAGCTCAGTTGCAAATTAGAAGGACTGGCAAATGAAGTATCCTGCGACGGTATTAACGGTTGAATCAGGACGCTGAAAAGACGAAATTAGACCACTACATGGCCCTTGGATTTAGTTTTTTTATTTTCTTCGTCAAAAATACGGAAATTTTATTTCACTGCCATTGGAGATTCTCAATGTCTACAAATTTCAATGAGAAACTGTACGTTGACCCCAGCTCCCCATTTAGAGGCTTCTAACAGCAATTCTCATTACACAATAATAGTTGCCGCATCATTAAAAAGAATGAAATTACATATCATAACTGTACACGTTCTCAAAATTTTACATATGATTACATCCGTAATGACGATACTGAGTACACAGCTTGTTCTAAAATGAAGCGTTACAAAATGTGTTAGCTAAATTGTTTCGTTGTGATATAGTAGATCTCATGTTCGATATGGGCTATAAGATGTTAGTTTAACAGAGTATCAGCTCGATGATGCAGAGCACATAGGGAGCGTCCATAAACCACGTAGATCCATTTTGGCCTCCTGTGAACCACCCCTCCCCCCCCCCCACGTAGTGCTTCGTGGCTTTTGCCTCTACCCCCTCCCTCCACCCCGATGTAGCACGTAGCTTTTTTCCCTATTGATTCCAGAAGATATTTTCTTGTCAGACTATCGCAAATTACATACGTTGATAGTTAAACAACAGAAATAAATATTCACATTCTGTTGTTTGTTCTGTGACAAACAATATGAATAAGAAGCTACGTGACTTGGCTCGGAAACACCCCCTCCCTCCTCCCCCACGTAGCTCAGCGTAGCTTTCCAACCAACACCTCCCCCCCCCCTAGATGGAGCCACGTAGTTTACGGACGCTCCCTTACCAGCACCCCTCGATTTTTCATTAGATTAAAACTTATTTGCCGAAGGTCGCCGCATCGTAGTTCGATCGAGTTTTTGGGGATGTCAGATCTTTGGACTTACACAATAAGTACAGCTAAATACCAATGCTGTTGTTGTTGTTTTTGTGGCTTTAGGGCGCGTCGACAACGAGGTCATTAGCGCCCTAACAATTACCAGCAAAGGCTATGATTAAAATTCATAATAAAGGTACTGTCTTCATGGTCGACTGTAAAGGGGTCGACCATACAGACAGCACATAAAACAAAACACAAAAATAAGATGTAGCCCTAAAGGGGCCACCTGGAACTAAGACCGTTGTACACCTGGATGGCTGTAGAGGAGCCAAACAGGTTCACAGAATACTAAAAAACACTGAATATCTCGCTGGCTGTAAAAGGGCCAGCGCAGAATGAATTAAAACAAAATAAAATAAATAGAACATAGCACATGGATGGTGGGCTGTAGAGGGGCCTGCCATCCATTCTAAAATTACGCCGACCCTGCCTAAAATTTTAGATATCAGGCCGGCAGATACACAAAACTTTAAAACCTTGGCCACATTGCTGGTCTCATTATTTAAAATCAGGGCCAAATCGTTGGCCAGGCCAACATCTGCCCTAAAGTCTATAAAAGATACACAATCAATTAAAATGTGGCGCACCGTCAAAGGTACGCCACAAGCATCACATTCGGGTGGGTCCTCCCGGCGGAAAAGAAAGCTGTGAGTCAGAGGACAGTGCCCTATACGGAGGCGAGCGAGGAGAACCTCATCCCTCCTCGCCCGCTGGAGGGAGCTTCTCCCACGGCTGAACGGTCGGTTTGACCAGCCGGAGCTTATTATGCTCTACCTCCAGCCACTGCCTCTGCCAGATGTCAAAAACAAATCTTTTCCCTGCCGAGGCAAGGTCAGACTTTGGGACCGGATCAAAGTCAACTCTGACCTTGGTGCAGGCTAACTTGGCAGCTTCATCAGCTGCCTCGTTCCCCCTGATTCCCACATGACCGAGTACCCAGCAGAAAACTACCTCCTTTCCGGAAGATTGAAGGGATCGGAGGGTGTCCTGTATATCCTGGACAAGACGATCTGCTGGGTACATGCTTCCTACAGCCTGGATGCAACTGAGGGAATCACAGCATATGATGTACTTCGTGCGGCGACTTACTTTCATATGCTGGAGCGACTTTAACAAAGCGTAACACTCTGCAGTGTACACGCTACAACAGCTATTCAGTTTGTAGTTTAAAAGTCGCTCGAGGGAACACCACAGAGCAGCCAACTCCATTAGCCTGCTTAGACCCATCCGTGTATACCGGGGTAAAATCGCGGAACTGATTTAAAACATCGCTAAAAGTTCGGATAAAATCATTGTCGGCGGTACACAGCTGTTGTACCGCGACAATTCTAAAACTATTCTGGGCCTCTTTAAAAGCCAGGGAGGAGATTTACTCCAACCCTGGTGATAAAAAGAGGGCATCTGAAACCCATATTCCTCCAATATAGCCTTTGTACGGTAGCTGAACGGTTTAGTTGCTCTTTGACGGTTGGAATATAGCCGTTCAAAGTTAGGATGAATAACTACGTCGTACACGGACTGCCAGGAGTTGTGGCAATATGTATATAGTGTCGCACCATGAGGAGACGCCGGCGGATGGAAAGTGACGGCTCGCCAGACTCAGCACAAATACTGGGTATCGGACTGGTGCGGTATGGCACCTGTGGCGAGACGAATTCCTGCATGGTGGACACTATCCAGAATACGGAGGTAGCTGTTCCCGTGCCGAACCGTAGACAATGCAACCGTATTCCAATCGCGACCGTAACAAAGGCTCTATAAAACTGTAGCAGGCAGGAGCGGTCAGCGCCCCCACGACCTGCCGCACAGACATTTTAAACGTTAAGAGCTTTCAGGGCTCTGGCTTTGACATCTTTAAGATGCGGCAGCCATGTAAGCCTACTATCTAAAATGAGGCCCAGAAACCGAACAGTTTCACTAAAACCTAAAAACGGTGTTCCTCAAGGTGAGATGAGGTTCTGCTAAAAGACTTCTACTGCGGCTAAAAAGTACACACCGAGTTTTCTCAGCAGAGAAACGAAAGCCGGTGTGTACTGACCATTCATCCAGCCTGTTCAGCGTGAGCTGCAGCTGCCGCTCAGCGCTTCTCAGGCTAGACGATGCAATAAAAATTAAAAAGTCGTCAACGTATAAGGAGTACCGGATGGGCCTCCGTATAACAGTTGATATGCTATTTATGGCAATAGCAAAAAGGGTTACGCTTAAAACTGAACCTTGAGGAACACCGGTTTCCTGAATAAAAAGGTCGGACACTTCTTTGCCGACTCGGTACCGGAAGCAACGACCAGATAAAAATGATTTTAAAAATCGGGGAAGGTTACCTCTAAACCCCCATTCGTGTAACTGTTTAAAATAACATGCCGCCAGGTAGTATCATAAGCCTTTTCGAGGTCGAAAAAGACACCCACAAGGTGTTGGCTGCTGATGAACGCATCCTGTATTGCCGCCTCCAGGAGGATCAGGTTGTCCAAGGTGGAACGGAACTTCCTGAATCCACACTGAAAGCGGCTCAGCAGATTTCGGGATTCAAGACACCAGACGAGGCGGCGATTGACCATCCTCTCCAGTGTCTTCCCCACGCAGCTCGTTAAGGCAATGCTACAGTAGCTACCTGGCAACAACTTGTCCTTTACCGGGTTTTAAAATTGGAATCATCGTTGCTTCCTTCCATGAGTCGGGGAAGTGTCCTTCGGTCCAAATTTCATTAAAAATACCCAGGAGGTACTCTTTAGCATCTTTGTTAAGATGCCTCAGCATCTGGTACTGGATCAGGTCAGGCCCTGGCGCAGTGTCTTTGGCGTTGTTAAGGGCCGACTCCAGCTCCCAAAATGAAAATGGGCTATTGTAGTCTTGCAATTCCGACGAGTCGAAGTTAAAGTTTTGCCTTTCGGCAGATGTTCTTCGTTGTTGGACCTGTTGGTCCAATCCGGTAGATGAAGTGATGGCAGCGAAGTATTCTGCCATCAACTGCGCTATTCTTCGCTCGTCGGTAACTACACGCCCCCGATCCAGTAATCCAGTTACTGGTGGTCGTGAGTACCTCCCGGATATACGGCGGATAGACTCCCATACCTTTGATGATGACGTGAAACGATTAATGGTGCTCACAAAGGTCTGCCATGACCTCCTCTTGCTCTCCTTAATGACACGACGTGCCTTAGCTCTAGCAACCCGGAACGCTGCGAGGTTGTCGGGTGTCGGCTGCAACTTAAACCGACGCAAGGCCCGTCTGCGAACCTGAATAGCGGAGCGACATTCATCGTTCCACCAGGGGACGGGCGTTCTGCGCAGTGCTCCAGAGTTGCCAGGCATGGAAATATCAGCAGCCTGGTGAATCACATCAGTAAGATGTTTCACCTTATCCTCGATGTTGCTGCACTGTTCGAGGGTGACTGACCGGCTGTAGAGCTGCCAGTCAGCTCTGCCGACATTCCATTTCTTTGTCACAGTTCGATCGCCACGTTCACACTCAACGTGCAACCAAATTGGAAAGTGGTCGCTTCCGTGTAGGTCGCGATCCACTTCCCAATGCACGGAGTCTGCAACTGAAGGAGAGCAAAGAGAGAGATCAATGGCAGAGGACGAACCGGAAGCAGTAGTGAAGTGCGTCATCTGACCGGTATTTAGGATGCACAAATCCTCCTGCTCCAATAATCTACAAATCTCTCGGCCTCTGGGGCAATTGGTGGTCGAACCCCACAACGCATTGTGCGCGTTTAAGTCTCCCAATAGGAGAAAAGGCCGAGAGAGTTGCCGTGTGATGTCCGCCAGCTGACCGCAATCAACTGGTGATCCCGGCGGTAGATATATGGAGCATACAGTTAGTTGCACCGGTCCATACAGTTTCACTGCTACTGCTTGTAAAGGAGAGGTGAGAGCTACAGGTTCGGAGTGGACAGTGTTCCGTACAAACACCGCCACTCCCCCCTTCGCTCGATCACCCTCGGTATCGTCCTTTCGGTAAAGATCATAACCTCTTAGCACAGTTTGACGTGTTGGTCTGAAGTGTGTCTCTTGGAGACAGACACACAATGGATCAGACCGTGCTAAGAGCTGTAACTCCTCTTTGTGAGCCATAAAACCATTAATGTTCCATTGGAGTATGGGAGCCATCCTACCTGTTTAGCTTCACCCGCCCCGGAACGGGTGGGTCTTCGGTCAATATCTGCTGAGGAACGGGACCGGACTCGTCCACCAGCATTTCACTTTCTTCTGGCTCCGAAGAGACAGACATCTCCGACTCAGAAGAAACGTCCAAACCCTCTTTGGATTTTTTCTTCCTCGCCCTCTTTCCCTTCTTATCCCCTCTACCAGGTGTACTGGGAGGAGATGAAGAGGGGGATCTCAAGAAATGAGTCGGGTCCGTCTGCCTGAACTTCGGGCCTCGGACCTTCTGATCGCCTCCATTAGGATTTGTAGCTGGTGGTGTTGCTACTACTTTCACTGCACGAGGTGGAATTGGAGGTGCAGTGGCTTTAACTGGTAATGCTGGTGGAACCTTCACTACTGCTGCTGGTGTGGTCGAGGTCGCAGGCATGTTGCTACCGACGTCCACGGCCCTAGATGTAGTGACCTTGGCGGATTTTGCACCGCATTTGCACTGGCATGAGCACTTGGTGCTAGTGCTGATGTCTGCAACGGACGTCTGGATAGCAACACTTTGTTTCCTGACGGGAGCTGAAGCCATCTTTGCAAAACTTGTTGCGAAAACGGGAGCGGATAGCATTTTCACTTTCTTCTTCGCTTCACCATATGGTAATCGCTCTTTGGTCTTCAGCTCCTGTATCTTGCGCTCTTCAAGATACACTTGACACTCCCTACTCCAGGCAGGGTGCGACCCGGAGCAGTTGACACACACCTGTGGGAGCGCGCAACTAACACCGGGCTCATGTGCGCCCTTGCCGCATCTACCACAGGTGGGGTTACCTTTACACGACGCCGTCGTATGTCCGAACCGCTGACACTGAAAACAGCGCATCGGGTCCGGAACATACGGACGGACGTTCAGGTTAATGTAACCTGCTTTGATGTTCTTTGGTAGAACTGGAGTGTCAAACGTCAGGACGAAGGTGGCAGTCTTTTCAATACTGCCATTAACCCTTCGCGTTATCTGACGTACCTCGACCACTTTCTGATCTTCCCACTCCTTAACGAGCTCCTCGGTCCCTAATTCCATTATGTCACGGCAGGTGACTACGCCTTTAGAGCTATTCAGGGATTTGTGGAGTTCGCAGGTAACAGCGAACTCCCCGAGTTTCACACAGTTAAGGAGTTGGGTCGCTTGCCTACTGGTGCATGTTTCCAGCAGCAGCGTCCCGTTCCTAAGCTTTTTTACCGAGTTAAGGGTCCCTACCAGACCCTGTAGTCCTTTATGAATAAAGAAAGGCGAAACTTTCTCAAATGACCCTTCCAATCTTTGCATTACGACAAAGGCGTTCGGAATCGAACATTCCTTTCCGTTACTTTTTACTTCAGAACCGGGGGGGCTATCGACCCTCACCCGCTTCTTAGAACTGGGTGTATTGGGATTAACCTGCGGCACACCCGTACCGCAGGGTTTTTTGTTTTTTGTGGTAGACTTCATTTTGGTACCACGAGTAAAACCAGTTTAAAAAGAAGCGCTAATACAACAGGGGTGCGCAGGTGCCCCTGAGGTTGCACGTTAGCGAGTGATCTGCCTCTCACCCATGCACCTCCTCGGCACGTGTCCGACCTTGAGGTTAAGGGTTTTTTTTATAGAGGTTTTTACCGTCCTCGCGATCCGGGCGATGAAGCCAAGATCCCCGTTCTCCTAGGCACACAACGTTCCACCGCCACGCCCTACGGTGGTCGTTGAAGCATGGCAGGAGTTTACGGTGTGGGAAACTTGCGGCGCTCACAAGTTTCCAGCTCGGGCACCGCGGGTTCGCCAAACCCGTACCTGGCACTTGCGTACCAGGCCCCTGCGGGGAAATACCAATGCGACTTTGTTTGTGCTATATTGGCAGCAAAAAATTAAACAGTAAAGTGTTCGGGAAGCGAGGTTGACGTAAAAAATAGCGTAACTACCAAAAATCTCCGTCTGCAGTCGAGACAAGACTTTGAGACGAGATGAAAACACTGGAATCGGTCTTTCGACAGGAAAAAGTTTTTCCACTGTCTGCTTGGAGTACTTTTTTTTTTTTTTTTTTTTTTTGTAATTTCAACTATAATGAGCTTCAGTGTGTAGCAGGTAACGATGACACGACTTTGCTATGTACCGTAACCTGCAGAACAGTAGTAAGTGTGGACAGATGGTAGCGTTTAATAGCAGCGTACATTCGTAGACGACTATTTGGGCAACGTGCCTAAAAACAAAACGAAAAATAAATTTTTACTCGAAGAAATTTGCTGTGTAAGTGCGCACACAGTAACCCATAGATTATTTCGTGTTTCATATCCTAGGCGCTTACCCTTAATCCGTAACATCAATCTTTCAGAGTACGAACCCCAACAGCGTTATTCTCATTCTACTGTAAATCGCGATTAAAATACATTTGTGAACTGAATAAAATCCAAATTAAATTCAACTAAAAGATATCTGCACCTATAAATCTGAATATCTGAAGGTACCTGTTTATATCTCAAGTTCGCTAAGAACGTTTGGATTCCAAATTACTTCTTTGTCTTTTTAAAAACGCGTTTCGTAAATTATGATCCTGGTTCGGTACAGCTTGCCACATTTCGTATGTTGTTCCTACATTTACTGCTCGTCGACAGAGTGGTCATTGGAGGATGCTAATAAAGAGATAGTCAGATTAACAGAAGGAAATGAGAAATGGGTTTTATTACAGAAATCAGAACGATGGTATGAGGATTGGAAGCCGCTTCTTCAAAATGCAAGGGCGAGAACTCACCCGTCTTTTATTATTATGTTTTAACGTCTCCTCATTTCATATATCTCATTTGCAGCTGTTGTATGTAAAATTTCTTCAAAACACTGATTTATTATTTTATTTATATTGATACGAGTTGATATCGGATCTGAATTTATAACGTAGCAATGTCACATTGCTGCCTTATTACACATTGCTGAGAATACTTATAAATATTAATACTTTAAAGACACGGTAACTAATTATTTCAGACCAGCTACTAAGCTCGTTAAAAAGACTGGTTGAACACAAAGTTCTGGTAATTCATTTCTTCCCAGTTGGTATTAAATAACGCTCATAACCTTAAAAACGATCATATGTGATACATATCCCTCAGTTTATTACAACACTTATATCTCTAGACAGAGAGTATTAGAAAGCATCTATGTCGAATGAATATAAACAAAAAGCATTCAATAATTAATATGTTGATTTAAATAAAATATATATTTAACTGTGCTTAACTAAATAGAAATGTCATTAAATGACGATCATAACCCCCATTTTGCACAAACATCTATGACCACTGTTAGTTCTACAGCGAAGGCCGGGAGCATGACGTCGTAAGATGACACAGTAAACAAGCTTAGGTTTTTATTAATATTGTTTGATTTCGTGGCATATAAGATCTAGAGATACAAGAAATTATTTCTTACATAAGTCTCTTAAATTTTATGCCTTTTTAAAAAAAATTCCTTGTCACTATTCATAAATGCCACAAATTTATTAATATATGTAAATTTTAATATATTTATTAGTTGAAAAATTTATGTAAATTTTACGAACACTGATAAAACATAACTGCATAGGTAAAACGTATGCTTCATTTTTTTTAAAAATATTCTATCTAAAACAAAGTTTCAAATTTTTATCACTTCCGGTCGTTTAAACGCAAGCATACGAAGTGTTGAGGTTATTTTTACATCTCTCTGCCTCTCGAATTACCCCTGGTGGTTGGACGTTTTAACGTCAGATATGCACCAGCGTTTGTCGTCATGCGCTATATATACGCGTGTATATATAAAAAGAAAAGACTGCGACGCCATCTAATTGTCCGCGACGGAGACGGAAAGGAAAAGAAGACAAGAAGGAGAGAGAGATAGAGCTGGCGCGCGCAATTAGTTCCGATTGCGTCGCCAGTCGCTCTTCCTTGTGTTTCCGGTTCTCCTTTGTGCCCCGTTTGTGCCGCCCGAGCGCTCATTTCTTTTTCCGTCCGAAAACAAAGCTCCCGCCGGCCGCCAAGTTGTCAGTAGTGCGTATTTCAGCCGCCAGGTTGCTCTGGCGGATTACAGTGAGCTGCACAATGCGGAGTGCAGCCGGCCCGCGTCTGGAGGGCAATTACGTATTAGGAGCGGCGGACGAGGGTATACAAGTGGCTGCGTCCGCACGCAGACACAACTCCTCAGCTCCCGTCGCCACTACAAATACCTCCGTCGGCACGTATTGTACGATATTGCTCAACGTACTAACAACGGTTGATCATGGTTATAAGGTGGGGAAGGGACTGAACTGGGCACGACACATTGTACAGGTGGTAGGAAAAGTTATCAAAATCCTTCATTTACTGGAGAGAGTGCTGAGGTGATTTATCATAGAAGTGAGAGAAGGTACAAACCTTTGGCCAAAAATCGTTTGAACATAGTGGTGTAGTTTGGGACCCACATTTTAGGTAGCAGTTGCAGGAGTTGGAGGGGGTGCTAGATTTTTCTCTGAAAATTACCACAGAACACAATGAGTAACTAATGTGATAAAGGAGCTGAAATGGGACTCATTAGAAGACAGGATGAGAGTGAAGAGAATTTTGGGCATGTACAAGGCGTATATTGGTGATGAGGCATGGAGAGATTATTGGTGGAAGAATTAAGAGAGATGCATGGAAGGGAAAAGATGACCATTATCATAAGCTGATGCTCGGTTTCCAGGGTGTGGACAAATTTTCTTTCGTAGGTAAAAGGGTCAGGAATCGGAATCAATTACCAAAGAAATTGACTAATAATTTACCAAAAAAGCTGGAAGAATTTAAAATGGACATTCGTAGAAGGTAAAAGTAGGTGGTACCATAAACCTGAAAATTTTGTTTGTAAGAAAAATTTCACCTGGGTGCGCACCCCATCGCAATTAAATTATTTTAAATTAGATTTTGATAGCTTTATATGTTTAAATTAAACGTCAGATTATTTTCCAGTTTCTGAGTTTTATCTATTTTATGATTTTCCTGAAAAACTCTATCATGATTTTTTGTCATAAAAATGCGAACAACGAGAAATTGTTATTCATGTACAGTTATTATTATCAGTAATAGTGAAGGTAGAACTGACGGAAAGATTAACCTCCTACACAAACAGTGAGAAATTTGCTGAACGCTATTCAAACTTACTGTACTTCTGTACGCTATACTGGTTTCCGTTAGATGTCACTTCATTGTTAGAACAAGAAATTGACTATCTATAGCGTTAGCGAATCACAGTCCATCATTTTGCATAATAAATCAGAGGAGAATGATTCATGGGCAACAGCACCTAAACATTACAAACTTTTTTTAAAGTGTGTAATACAATTTTTTATAAAATGCGTTTTTGTTTAGGGCTTTACATCTCACTCACGTCAATGTCAGAGAACTGAGAGCAAGGAATGGGATAGAATTCGGGCATGGTCTTATGAACGAAACATCACCTGGAATAACTTTGCATGGGAAACCAAAATCAGGTAGGCCAAACAGGGATTCGAATCCGGGTCCTCCAGAACGCCAGACCGAAGCGTTAGTACACGACCACCAGGTTCTATTTTTTTTTTTTTTTTAATATTTCATAAACTTGCGTATTTTGAAAATGTTTTCCAAAACTCGTTTGGCTGTGAAAAATTCAACAGTAACTCGTTCAGCGCCATACGGATTATGATATCTTACTTGCAATGCCCTCAATTATTTTTAGGTGAAATCACGTTATTTGGTACAGTAAACTCGTTTTACTTGCGTTTATACAGAAAAGTAAATTTTTCGTCCAAACCTAATTTAGATGCAAAAGCGCAGCACACGACAGCACGCGTAGCATAAAATGTTAAAAGAGAAACCCCCGGCGCGCCTACACACGCGCTGTCATTCCGACCACGTCCGCGCCGGCCGTTAAATTAGCGGCAGGTAATGCTGTTTTCCGAATCGGAGCCTTGCGCTTAATGACTGGTTGCTTCCCGCGCTGCGGTTTCCTAACGAGACCGCTGGTTGGCCTTTGTAATCAGACACTGACTAGTCGTTAGTGTTTAGAGGGCTTGCGCGGGGTTGATTCGCACGGCTGCGCACGACAGAGGTAAGTATGTGCCCAGCGGCTCGTACCGCTGCTTGCTGCAGATTCCAGCTCTCAGTGGTAGCAAATAAAATGTAACTATGGTGTGTTTCACATGTATTAATAGTATTACGCAGGGTCAATGATCTCTACTAATATATAAGGGGGCGTACATAAATTACGTGAGGTGAAATAGGGGGGGGGGGGGGGTCCGGCGAAATCTCACCAAGAGATTTTGGAAATATTGTTGGACTGTAGAGCTAAAAAAAAAAAAAGTTCTACAAATGACGCGAAAATCAATTTCAGAGGAGTATTTCTTCGAAACGTGGGGGTGTAACCGGCTTTGGAAGGGTGAGACCTAAAAAAAAAAGGTCTCTAAAAGTTGCGAGGGCGATTTATGGATACTCCTGATGATGCAGTTATCTCTAGGGAAGTAAAGTGCTCTAACGACCGCTTAGAAATTCAGCGCGACCTGGATGCTACGATTGATGACTGACACTAAATTGCAGAAAGGGCAAGGCAATGTGCAAAGCCAACAAACAAAATCCGTCTGTTATTGACATGATTGATTCCCTGAACTATTTGGACGTAATGGTACAAATCAAGTTATAGTGGGGACCTGCACATAACTTCCGTCGTAGGTAAAGGTAATTCTAGACTGCGATTCACAGGTCGCATTTTGAAGAGCTGTGACGCTCATGCAAATCAGATATCGTACAAAACCGCCGCACATCCACATTTGGATTACTGTCGTGGAATTTCGGATCCTTGTAGCAAGGGATTGATTGACCAATACAGAAAGTGTAGAATAGAGCCGCTAGATTCCTGACTGCATACTACGATCCTTACGAAAGCGTCGCAGAATTGATAGATAGATTGGGCTGGGATTGTCTGGTAGACAGACAGACGATGTAGCTTTCGTTTGAATTTATTGACGAGCGCCAGGTCAAAATGAAAGGATCGATAAGATTACGGAAATAAGCTGGTGTGCCCAAGCGGAATGCACAGAGTAAAGATTAGTTTTGGTGCAAAACACCTTCTGCCATCCACAATACTTATAAATTCCAGAGTTTGGATGTAGATAACTCCTTTGAACTCATATTAATAGATACGCAGTATTTCCCGAAACAAAAATAGTTTTCCTCTACCGAAATAACCGCTAAAGAGCAGGTAGCTGAAATATCGTTATTAAAAAACATGAACGCTTGATAGCCGAATAGATGAAGCATTTGCTACTAATGTTTAAGGTCCTCAGTTCACGTTCCACCAAGATTTATTTTTCTTTAAAATAAAGATAGAAAAATTGATACAATTTTATAATCTATTTGCATTCTTTACACCTAAAGTAGCAGTTATATTTGAAGTGAACGTAAATTTTAGAAAGAATTTTGGCCCGGTGAGAACATTCTACAACTGACGGTAACATTATTACCTCGGTAACTCGAAAGTAGATATTTTATATACACAAACCAGGTGGGAGAGGTTTTTTTTTTATTTTTTTTTTATTTTTTTTTAATGGCTTTTGGCTTCGAGGCCATACAGCCAACTCAAGTGTATTTTGAATCATCCAGTGTATTTCATTGCTTCACAGTGTATTATTTTTCCAAGTGGTTCTAGACACAACACGATGGACATGACATAGAGACAACACATACACTAAACACCCATGCCCTCGGCCGGACTCGAACCGGCGACCTTCGGCACGTGGAGCTAACACTCTAGCCCCTACGCTACCGAGGCCGGCTGTGGGAGAGTTACAACTGAGTATTTGTGTACAGACGTTTCACTATCGTAAATACTCTTACGGGATACTACGCCTCTCAAGATACAGTATCACAAGTTTATCCACTATATTTACCGTAGAAGTATTCTAAGCACAATACACCACGCATCCTGCGTCAGGAATACTGAATAAAAATTGTTGTTACCCTGCAACTGCATTTTTCTTTCGTGAATTTCGACGACATGCATGTTCAGGCTTGGAAGCCCAGACCTTAACGTGATTGGCGCATGCTATAATGGAGGTACTGTACGAAAGAAAAATGCAGTTGCGACATAATAAAAATTTTATAAGCAATCAATTGTATAACATTTCCCCGAGCTTCACCAGGCCAATAATCGTTTCCTAAATTTCAGATTGATTTAAATCAATGTAGCTTTTAACAGTAACAAAGCATACAGAAGAATTTGGATATTTAAAAATAATATTAATAAAGTAGTTACTGACAGCATGCGAACCAGGATCCTTTAAGATTACAACTGAGCGCTTTATTCGACGTGTGGCAAGCATTTCTGATAGAGAGTGTTGTGGCTACTAATACTTCAACGGAAATTTTAACACGGGAACAATCATTTATTTTGCATGCTAGAATTCTTCACCCTCAAATTTTACAGCAGTTAATACCTTTTCAGTACCTACGTTCGAATCATCTTGTGTATAAATAAGGTTGGAGCACTCTTATAAATGAACCACAGTCTGAACTTCTCCGCATAGCTTGCACTAATTCACTGATGTAAACTGCAGACTTTTTTGCTTATGGCTTTAAATCTCGTCGACATCGAGGTAACATTGTGACCTCGCATTCGGGAGGACACAGGGCCGGTTCGAATCCCCGTTCAGGCATCCGGATGGGTTTTCCATGGTTCCCGAAATCACTCCAGGCCAATGCCGGGATGCTTCCTTCCAAAGGCCATGGCCAAATTCCTTCCCGTTCCTTGTCTCCAGTCCCATCCCGCCTCTAATGACCTCGACATCGACGAGGCATAAAGGCATAAATAAATAAAAAGAAAGCTGTAAGTACATAAGGAATTTAATTAATAATAAGTATTAATATAAATACATAATTATCTCGTTTAATCTTTATTTTCTACTGTATAAAAAGATTAAATACTATAAATGCTTATTCTATATACCATTAGTTACATAATACAAGTTATTGATGTAATATAAGAAGGTGTTATACGTAAATAAGATTTTATATTAAACATCATTATGTATTAATATATAAGTATATACAATAAATATGTTACAAACATCTATTTAATTCTGTTTCTTGAAATCTGTTTAGTCATAACATATGCTCTAACCTTTAGCGGTTACACGAAAGCAGTGCCCTCAAGGTCACATTCCTTCCCTCACTGCCCCCATTCACGTCATACGTCGCTAAGGCGACGCTTACCCTTCGGTTGTTATTTGCAAGAGCATGCCCATATGTCACATTGACAATTTTGTTCTTGTCGTTACAGAGATGTCTTTCTGACGAGTTTTTGCCTCAAATATCATCTGAACATTATAACACACTTTCCTCTATTAATTATTACTATATATTCGAGGTATGCCGCGTTGTTTATTTGATAGTCCAAGCTTTCGGCTGCCATTCTACGCGGCATATCCCTTAAATCTCGTAATCATCAACAAAGACGGCCTTTCCTTTGTTCTTCTTCTGGTTTAACGTGCTGTTCACATCCTCTGTTATCTATTATCTATTATTTTCTTGCTTGTGGCTTTACGTCTCGTCTTCGTCGATGTCATTAAGACCGGAAATGATGGGAGGTCAGGAAGTGGAAGGAATTCTGCCATGACCTGTTTGAAGGAACCATCTCGAAGTTCGCCTGGTATGATTTTGGGAAACCATGGAAAACCGAAATTCGGGTGGCCCGACGGATATTCAAACCCATCGCCTTCCGAATGCTTGACCTTCCAGTGTCGCCATCTCACTGCCTATCGTGTAAGCTTTGGGCTGTCGTGTGTAGCGTTACTCGTTTCAGACTGCGTAATCAGGCATAATCTGAAAACCATAGTGACCCTTGACCTCGCAGCGAGGGTTGAATTTGGACTCGCATCAATAGTACTATGTCCAAGGCAAGGCATTAACTCAGCTCGGACAATTCCTTCGAAATGTGGTCAGCAAATTCTCGAAACAGAAAATCTAATGAAATATTCTCGGATAGCTAAAAGAATTACCTGAACTTGTGAAAAGTTATAAAGTATGCAGTACGAATGGAAAATACTAGATTAAATTTGATTTGAAGGATTTCAGGAAAGATGCAAGCAAGTATTTCATTAATCTGCCGTGAGAGCACGTGTAGCCTCATATGAGTCACCAATGATGAACGAATGATTGGAAAGTATCGAAAAAGTTCAAAGAGGGGCAGCATATTTTGTAGATGAGTTCTGCAGTTCGTATGTCAAAGTGTCGCGTGTAATACATTCACTGTACCGGAAAATTCCACGTGGAGAGCGAATCTGTTGATTAATATGCGAGAGCCAGAACTCAGTTCTGACTGCAACAAAATAATCCTTCTTCAGTCATGAGATTAAAGGAGATGGGATTAATCAAAAACTGATTCTTTACGTAGTCCTCTCCCACTGCTGTAATAGACTTTATAGCATTACAAATGGTTTATTATTGAGTATTAGTGCATGATCAACTTTCTCACAAGTTACTGTGAACTAAATTATAAGCTGATTTAACAGGTTTTAGACGTATCTACTTCATAGCCATCATCTTTAAAGTTTCAGTATATCTATTATTTTTAAAAGGTTTCTTTTATTAAAAGCCGTATTTCTCCCATTACACTAAACCAAAATCGATAAATGAGGTATCATTTTAAGGATTAATTCTCCGCTTTGAAATCATCATTCATTAAGATGGGAATTTTTAGAAATTCACCCCGTAAATAGCAAAATATGAACAATCAAGGTCACGCGTATGCTGTAGTTCTGAGTTGAGTTCCTAGGCTTCGCTGGCGTCGATCAGGGGTGATCGCACATCGCTAGATAGCAGCACGAAATATCACACAGATGTTGACAAACAGTGTGTGTTTAGGATGTTTTTGTTTCTGTCAGAGAAACATATTACCATTTCTTATCGTTTCTTAAGACGTTGCAAGTGTTTTGCTACGAACCTTTAACAGTAGACAATTAAACAATTGCTTCAAATAGCCATTTCTTCTTTCATCCTAGTACAAACCACGAACCTCACTGTTCATTGTATATCATTCGCGGAATTTTCGCGCGGGCCACCTTCTAATATGTATATATATACTGTTTCTCGTTTTATGGCCATTCGAAGTAATCATTCAGGCATTCACATGGACTGGTTTAAAGAAACAAAAAATCTGTGTGGTCCGACGCGAATTTGAACTCAATATATTTTGTTACATGCTAGGTGAAACCACTATATGTTCTTAAAATAAGGGAAGGTGCTAATTGCAACTGGTAACGTAAGATTCGATCAAATGTAAACTAATGAAATTAATGCGTACCCAACCCTAAGTACAGAACTTTCGTACTGATTGACCTAAAATGAACAAACTTCGAGTTGATTCAAACGCCGTTTAGGATTTCGTCAGCTTCCTCCTTTTCCCAAGTGGAATCAGGCGAAGTTTATTATCCCAGGAATTGTTTATCTAATCACAAAGTCCATAATGCCTTCATCACGACTTTTGTATCTAAATGTGGCGAATTCTTTAAGAGTTTCGAAGTTGGCAGCCAGTGGCGTTGTGAGTGCTTCCGGGAGCTGTCTGCCAGCGACTGGATAACGACCATCGCAACCGCCATAACTCTCTGTCGTAATGCATCATCCATAATTAAGTTCGGAAAAAACACCAATTTAGTTTTACTGCCCGACAACTACGGCTGGTGTTCCGAGACCACCAGCGTATAGATTCTTAGAAATAGAAACCGAATGACGTCGATTGCCATGGTAAGATGCCGGCTCCACAAGCAAAATCTCTGTTTGCAAGGATATCGAAGGGTGTCGTTTCGGTAAATCCGCAGTTCAATTAAGTGGTGCTCATTGCGGGTATCTGTTGATTTGCAGACAGAGAGTTATTTTTAAATTGCAAATCAGAAATGGAACTGACTTCCATTATGCCTAGTCAATATGGTTTTCTCATAAAATTAATCCACAATTTCGAAACAGTTAACTATTTCCGTCACCAAAAGAAATAAACAATACAAAATAGTCAATACAAGTGCATTTAATGGGTCTTCAGTGTTCCTACCTGACTGGAAACTTTTAACTCCAGATAATAATGCTCGATTGATAACATCATAAAAGATTTAAACCGAATTGGCGATCCAACACCACACTAGAGTTCTGTTAAGCCGCCGCATTATAAACGAACATATCATAACTCTCAGCGCCCCTTTAGCAATAGGTTCGAAAGGTATCCCATGGTTAAAATGTCACCGAGATTGGTGGTGTAACGGTTAGCGTTCTGGCCTCACATTCGGGAGGACGGTGGTTCGAATCCCCGTCCGGTTATCCAGATTTGAGTTTTCCATGGTTTCCCAAATCTCTCCAGGCAAATACGGGGATGCTTCCTTCAAAAGGCCATGGCCGAATTCCTTCTGGTTCTTTGCCCCCCATCCTTTCCCGTCTCTAAATACTTCGCTTTTATGAGACGTTAAGCAGTTAAAAAAAAAAATCCGGTAACATAAAAGGGGAGGCTGATCAAATGATTCAAAACATTTGGAATGGGAATGAATAAGTAGAGGTCTAGATAAATAATATGGAGTCTCAATATAATATATTATCATTTCAGCCTCACGTTCGGGAGGATGCGGTCCGGATTTCATTTTTCCGTGGTTTCCAAAAATTCACTCCATGTGATTGCCGAAACGGTTTCTTCAAAAAGCCATGGCCGAATTCCTTTCCGTTCTTTGTTCCAAGTCCTTTCCCGCCTGTACTGACCACGTCGACAAGACGTAAAGCCATAAATAGAAAATCGATATTGTGAATGTATGTTGAGGACTTTTATCTTGTCCCGGGGGTATTACATTACGTGCTTATTATCAGAATCATCTGTAAATAGTTTAATTAGAAAGAATGAATGATTTGCTCTTTATTTTAAGAAAACTGTAGAGGGCAAAAAATTAATACGATTATTTTAAAATAAAAATGCATAGTTGAAAGTTTCTACAGCAACACGGAATTTTGAAGTTGTTATTTCAGGTTTAAAAAAGGCAATTCTCCTCAATTAACATGCTGTATCTCGTTCCTCGACAGATAGTGCATTGACAAACAAGATTTTCGAGTTTTTCTTTGGCACTACTCCAACTGTTTGCACTGCGTATTACGAAACATTGAATCAGGATCTCGAAATTGCGTTTTAAATTTGTGAAATGAGGAAGATGAAAACATACGTTTGCGCGCATAAGAAACAAGTGGAAAATTTCTATATTGGTGATGGTAATTTGCGACACAGACCGTAGGTCTGACAAAGTTTTCCTGTGTTCTGTAATTAAAGTTTTACAAAGACTGCTCTTAGTCGTTACGTACACGCAGGCATGCAACTCCGTTCCGTCATCCACAATTCGGTTTTCCACAGTAAGCCGAAATCAATCCAGGGACGGTTCCTTCAAAAACACCATGGCCGAATTCCTTCTCGTTCCTTTCTCACAGTCATCTCCTGCCCCTAATGACCTCGATTTCAATGAGGTGTATAGCTAACGTATAAGGAACAAAAAAATCTTCATAATGTCCGCTCTATCCTTGGTAACTCTCCATGCAGTGTTGAGTGTTTTCAGCAACCACCGTATACAGATAGATCAAGACTTTTTCCTGTGTCCGAAAACACTTTGTTATCCGACAATCACAGGACAACAAACATTTGTCCATAGGTTTGAGCCAAAGATCTGATCTGATTGCAATTACAAGAATAAACGTAGAATCGCTATCGATAAATGGATAAATAATTATTTCAATCTGATCTTTCTGAAATAAGCATTCGAAGCGATCGGCGACAATAGATACATGCAAAGAATAGTGCATATGAACACCGACAAAAGACAGACACAGAAGATGACAAATCAGGATGATAGATGTCAGCCTTACTAAAGCCACTTGGGTGAGAAGAACGGTGCAGTGAAATGTTGAAGATAAATCTGTATGCTGATGTATAGAAGTTGGTACATCTAAATTTTTGGGAGAACAGTGACAGTGACTGGAAGCGATATCCTAGGTTCTGCGAAATGAGCAACTACGAAAGTTTTTACCAAAATAACGGGTCACGGCTCACAGCGTTTGCCACTACCTGACGCCAACGATTCGTTCGGAACACTCGCAGAAACGGTTTGAGGGCGTGGTATGAAAATCACCCAAGGAAATCGGCGTAGGAGGTGCAGTACACGAACACATCATATAATTATGGGTAAGGAGAGAGTTACCTGGGAGAGAGGCATTGCTTGGGCCGTTTAAACCTTGGCCTGTTGGACAGGTGTCCGCGTGGGCCAGTCGAGCCATCGCCCACCGTCGCCCTTGGAATGCACAGCTCCATCCATATTTGAGGTCCGTGATCAACACCAGAGGTGTTCGCCCACAGTAACTCACACATTGCGGCTACTTGCACGCCAAAGTTCGGATAAACGTATGCGCCAACTCACGTGAAATATTTTCCAGAATCTGACATCCAGTTCAGTTACAAAAGCAAAACTATTACCTCCATCTCACGACTTCCCAGACAGCACATTTAATCATGTGGTGATATGTTTGGCCAATGCGACTCATCTACTTTATCACATCACTGTACAAGTAGTTTCGGAAACTTGTAACAACCAAAAATTTAGCTGCCGATCTGGCGATGAACACCCGCTTCGAATATTGGAAAGTTGAGTCTAACATTGTGCTATCATCGCAGTACCTTTTGAAGAATATAAGACTAGGAGAACAGCTATTCTTCTCAAACAGAAACAAAATGGAAGCGTAATGGCTAGCTCGTCCACTTTACCTGTCGACGGGGTGGTATTGGGCATGAATGGATTTAATTAACTATTGTGTTAGTGTTGTATTGTTCTTGCTATGGTGTTCCACAATCAGATAAACGGAAACCTAGTACAATGTATATATTTGGAGGTGGCGTAAAGAGCAAGGGACATACTTTTTTTAAATGAACTAAATTTCTGATTTTCCTGATTTGACAATTATAAGAAGTACGAAGTACTCCTGAACAAAAACATTACGATCTCATTAAATTGCAAAAATCAAGTTCATTCGCGTTTATATCATGACGATCGAGATACAGTAGTTGTGAAAGATATTTCAAAACCAAGACCTGTAATTTCCTGTTCCTCAATTATTCTAGGTTCAGCTTTACAGTTTGTCGATATCAACACTATTTCATTTGAAACGTAACTGGAGTTTTGTAAATCAAACAAATAGAAATAGCCTGGGGGGCCGTATAAGCAGGCTAATTCACACTAAACAATACACATATATAAACCAAAGAAAATTAAATCTGGACTACCTCACAGCGTTAGGCGACCAATCAGCTAATATTTCGAGACCAAAAAATTTTCTGTTGAGTCATGTGATTTTATTCTGTGTGCAGCATGAAAACGACCTCCCCGTTTTCTGTTACCAAAAATCAATAACTTGTTTTTATTTGAATAAGAAAGCAACTATCCCAGATAACTGACAATGTTTTGAACAATGCTTTGCTATCCATCTGGAATTAATATTTTCCTTCTGTTTCAAAACTAAATATCAGAAGTAAACTTGAGCTCTGTAACTTTTTCGAAGGTATTTTTCCCTACGAACTTATTCTATGATAGTCAAAACGGCACACATGAATTAATGAGGTCTCATTCAGTATAATACTTCTGGTAACACTTTCGAGTTGTCTGAAGCTGTATGTTTAGTTTTAGTAAACATCTGCTGCTACCCAGTGCAGGGTAATGTTCAAATTCCCGTTTTTCGTTCGGTCATTTCAATTGCCGCCCGGTTTAACTTTACCGTTGAGATGATTAACAGAAACAGCAGAACTGTCCACACCGCACAAATAACAATCACTTCCTGGAACGTTGTCCTTCACTTTAGATGGATATGGCTTTAGGAGTTATGAGTAGTGCAGAGTTAAAAGCCAGACAGCTGTAATATCGTGTAAACACATATTAGCTGCCCAATGTAATCAATTTGGGCGCTGTTGGTGACAGGACAGGCGCCAAGATAGTGGACCAGTTCGCCCCAGACGAGCAGATAAAAACTAAATAACTTCCGCGTAATATTTCTTCGCTGACTGGACGTCTAATGTTTTATCACACTTGCTCTTTCGTTTGAATCTTTCTTGTTTTTTTAACTCTGTAGTTCCGATAAAGACTTGCTTCTCACCACCAATGATTTAGCCTGTCCCATAAAGTAAACAAAAGCGATTCATTTTGAAGCAGTCTTTTAGTTTCTTTAGCAGCTAGGATGAGAATAAAGACACATTTTTCATGGTAGTGTATTGAGTATCACTAGCTATACGGAATCATTCTCTCTTGTTTTTTGTTGTTCTGTTATATTTTTTTCTTTTTTGTTATTTTTTGTTGTTTTTTGCTTACGGTTTTACGCTTCCTGATATCGATGTCTTTATACAGGAGAAAGGTCTCGGAGCTTGGAACGGGAAGGAATTATGGCCGGAGAGGGATTCGAACCAGCGTCCTCCCGAAAGCTACGCCTAAAGGTTACCGTTCACCTTCCAGGCTCGGATTATTCTCTTTTAGTTTGCTTTATTTAGATTTTGAAGCGGTTTGTTTATGCCGTAAAGGAGACTGACCCTGCTCTGCAGCGGATAATTAGGTCATTTGGGACATGATTTTAACTTTCTCATTTACGCCGCACCGGTTCCCGTACAGAGCGGCGACTTGTTAAGCAAATGGCGAACATCACAGGGGTTCATATGTTGCTTCCTGTCAAAGTAGTCGTCAGTATGCTCCACTTACGTAATTGATCCATTACAATGTGTACCATCTGTTGTACCGCGATCTCAGTCTTCATGTATTACCACAGTATCTGGACGGAACCATATACTACGGTTTGGCTATGCGCTTTTGAACATCGACGCAGTAGAAAACGAGAAGGTACCACGAAGACACGTACAAAACTTTCGCCTAGCGTGCTGGCCATCTTGCTCAACATGGTTCAGATCTTTATGACAAATCATATTTTATTGCTGCGGTTATTTTTGAGCTGCAGTGCTGAATTAAACACTGATTGAACTTTTCTGATTGTATTTAAATGTATTTTATACAACACATAAATGCATATTCGGGCCATTTTCCTTAGGTTTTGGTTATATTACGACTATATTTATGGTCATCTAGTTATACCTGGTGGAAAAATCTGGTAATTTTTTAATAGTACCGGGAATTCACTTGAAGTTATCGTTGAGAAGAAATTAATATCATTACTGACGGAACTGTACGTCTATTATACATTAGAGGAAACACAAAGCTAATTGTCACCGAACTGGTCAGAATTCACTAGCCAAGAATTAAAGTTATGCATTATGGTCACTTTCTAAAAGTTAATGATCCGCATTAATTAATATCCAACTGTCGCCAATACGTTTGAACACAATCCTCAGTAAGTGTTAAATCCGCAGTGGATCAGGGAGTACCACCATTCCGAAAACAGAATTTTCCAAAAGTGCGAAGTTACGTAAAGGAATTTCGAGAGGGGCATTTTAGTACAGACCAAAGAAATCTTTTCCGTAAACTGTGTGAAATTAAAAAAAGCGAAACTAGTAGATAAAATAAACGACGTATAATTGAGCATGTTTTGATGTATAATACATTAAAATGTTTGGCTATATTTTGTCACTTTTAGGTCACGTTTTCCCGTTTTTAAGATCATATTTGCGTGCATATTTCTCTATATTATATGGTCATGAAGATCCAAACCTCACTGATCATTGTTTTATGCCTCAAAAACAACATGGCTCAAAAAAGACTAACAGAACACAGCGTACACGGTTCACTGTTCCCAGCCCGGCCTCATCGTCTCATAACGTGACCTCCATTTCTGCTAAACCTTTCCCTGCGCTTAAATTTAAAAAATAAATGATAATAAAAATAAATCGTGAACGCTGTGTTGTTACTATGCAATGTTGAACTATTGTCCATCTCTACTAGACCATTCATTATGTAAGTGAAGAAGCTTTGAAACTTGGCTTGTTCGTATCCTTTGCGATCAGGTACGATAGACGTGGGATGTGTGATAGCTTCAATCAGTCACCTTGTCGTTCACACTACAGGATTTTACTTTGTCACGTTGAGGATGGGAAACTTTTTATTAGCTTGTGGGACACCATGGCTGGCAATAGAAAGAAAAGTATTATACACAGTTGTAAAGCCACGCCAACAGTGATAGCATCACGTACTGCAGAACGACGGTTTGAGTCCGGTCTCAGGTGAGGGTGGTTCTAATACACTATTGTGTTCGTCGTGCGTTGTCCGTATTGTGAGAATCAGTTATACTTCCGCCAATGATAAGTAATACACTAAACAGACGCAAATATAACATTACAAATTGAGGCTGTTTGTATGGCAGTAAAAACCAAATGCATTTTTTCAACAAAAATACGAAAGACAAGAAAAAACAAAATCAAAACACCACTAGTGCACACCGATAAAGTAAAATTTACACTTAATAATTTCTATATTATGCCGTTTCAAATTTAGATTTCAGATTTCGACCTTCTCACGAATTCTTTCAGAAGGAATGCATAGATTTTAACTTAAAACAGGCAATCTGGTGTTTTATTTTTCAATTCTGTTTAATTTTAGAGCAAGATACTGCGATAGAGAATATTATGCTCTAAATACTTTCTTCCTAGCGGTTTTGGATATGTTGAAATGTGACAAGGATCAGGAAAAATAGTTTCTTAAAAACCATAGAAATGGGATATTTGCATACAACCACTAAGCCGTGAAAATATTTTTCTATTATAACTTTCTTGTGAAGCGTAGCAACGTAGAGCAGCGGAAATTTAAAGCACACGTTACAAAAAATGAATTAACCAACATTTAAGACAATTTTTATTAATTTTGTAGCCTTTATGGACTTTTTTTGCTTCTGGCTTTACGCCTCGTCGACGTCGAGGTGATTAGAGGCGGGAAGGACTGGTGGCAAGGAACACGAAGGAATTCGATAATGGCCTTTTGAAGGAACCATCTCAGCTTTCACGTGGAGTGATTTGGGGAATCCACGGAAAACCTGAATCTAGATTGTTGGATGGGGATTCGAACCGGCGTCCTCCCGAATGCGAGGGCAGAGCGTTACTGCTACCCAGCACGCTCGGTTGCGCTAGTGGCGTAACGGTATCGCGATTTAGGATTAAACTGCCAATCCTTTAAACTTCCTGCTTTAACAATTTCATCCAAAAACATTCAAGAAAATACGAGAGTATTTTATTATTTTCAATCACGACAAAAAGAGCCTCGTTACGAAATAAAAATAATTTTACTGTTCATTAAGAGTAAACATTAATCTGCTGTCGTAAATAACATTTATGCTGTCGAATATCCGGGAACAAAATACAGTGAAAAAAACTACAAGGCAAGCAGCGTGTAAAGTTTCTCAGGGGAGGAAATAAATTATGAATCGGAGGAGGTAAGTTTTAACGCGCGAAGCAAACACCTGGCGGGGTCTGATAGCTTGCAGTATTCAATACTACTTCCACTACAGGCGCTCGTAAACGGCCAAACACCGGCGGCGAACTTGGAGCCAACATTTGCCCAGACACAAGCTATCATTTACAGACACAACACAACTTGTATTCCCAGTGCTGATTACGCTTTCAGACTTCACAGGCCTTATCTGGCTGAGCCGCTTAGCTCGCCACTTTGTTATTTAATAATATTATCATACTAATCAGGGCCAAGTCAATTACTCCACTTAAAGGATAATGCCAACCGCCGAAGTGCTATAAAGTATTCAAACAATCGCAGAAGCTAAACTTCCCAGATTCGGTTTATCTGGAAAGTATTGGATTAGATAGGCAAAGAGTTCTCTAGCTTTTGCACCCTCGCAACGATAATGACGATGATACAGTTCATATGGACAAGGAGAAACAAAATAACACAGTTGTAATTGGCTGTATGGCTGAAAAGGCCTAAAACCAAATTTTTTTTAAATAAAAAAAGTGTTATATTTTCGCTATCTTTGGTTAGGGAATCATAAGGAAAGAGCATCACCGACACAAATCTGAAGGAAATCGGTCTTGGAATTCATTAAGAAACCGTGTCTAAAATCACCTGCAATGGTTTCCGGAAACAATGTAAAACTGGAATGTTGATAGCTAGGCCAGGAATCTCAACCAGGCTTTCGGAATAGTTTTACAACTCATCCACTAGTCTCGGTACTACGCGGCTTGAAAATACAAACTTCCAGTCATAAAAACTGTGTAATTCTTTCTCCCTCGCCAATTTACCAAGTTATTACCCCGATGATCAGGCTACTCCGAGTAGCTACAAGCGCTCCCCAGGGCTCCACGTTAACGTCCATTCTTAATTAACCCCCGCCGCGGCGGGAGGAAGAATCCGGTCTGCGTGCAGCTTATTGCGCACCCGTGACGGACAAAGGGAGAGCCGCCGGGCGTAAGTTACAACCAATTAGAGCAAGAGTGCGTCAGCACATCAGCTAGCCATTAACCGAGATAACGAAATTCCCAGAGGGGTAATTTGTTCGGTGTTTGCGGGCGCCATCCAGAGTCCATAAAACGCCTTCCCCTCCCTCCGCAGCGCAGTTGGAGACTAGTGCCGGGTCCGATTACACTGATTCCGAAATTCGTGGCGAGGTCGATATTATTAATTGCTGCCCTCCCCTTGTGCTCAGCGCCGTTCAGTGTGAAATTAGTTTGTACAGCTAAGCATGTAGTTTGTTAGGGACGAAGTTTGTTTACAAATGAAAATGAGTCGGTTGTTATTAGTACCAACTTGATTTCAGGAGATCATGTTCTGGTTAGCGATGGCAGAAGGCAGTAAGAAAACTTGCAGATTTTATTCTCAGCAGTGGATTTGCTACTTGTTGTTCAGTACTGCGTCGCTCACTAATTAATATAATATGGGTATGCATAAATAGCTAATTTTAATTAGTTTTCAGTTTTAATTTCTTACATAGATGTTGGATAATTAATATCCATCTCAGCATTTCTTTTTTGTTCGCTTTTCTCTCTTTCTGACTTGACACTCTTTTCAGTTTATCATTTTATTATCCGTCCAGAGGCCCTTTTTTATTTTTGTTTACAATTTCATTGTACTTCCCAAGGCTTGATTTTAATTGTATTTTTATTGCGTTTGACGCTTTATGAGTTTGCTTTTTTAATTAAGATCGTCTATATTTTTGCTTCAACTTTATTTTTTTATATCTCTAAGATGATAATTTCATTGGTTTCTAGTTATTATTCATCTCAGTTTCTGGGTTTATTTTTTTTTTTTTTTTTTTTTTTTTTTTTTTTTTTTTTTTTTTTTTTTTTTCCTCCTTAACTTGCCGTACACGAAAAGAAATCGTCACCATAGATCTCCACGTTGAATAATTCCTTTAATGATTTTCCCGCAATCACATCGTTGATAGTAAGAACTTCATACATTATCTTAGCGTAGGAAGTAGTATCGTCTATTTTAAGGCAGCATATGGGCAATGTAGGCATTATTTAATCGGAACATGGAAACCTCTAATAGTGTAGTCGGATTTTAATTTGATTCCTATTCTTGGGGATGGAATCTAAATAATGTATTAAGCAGCCTCCCTCGGTTGAGCAATACGCAAAATACATGTTGATCTGTGTTGAGGACACGTCTTTTAAAAATACACGTTTTCCGTGACCTGGAAAATACAATATCGTGGACAAGAAGTGCATTTAAGAAAAAGAAAGAAGATCAGCTTCCTTCTAAATCATACAAAAAAATATGAAACAAAAAAACCGTTAATGTACTGTATAACACAGAGCTAACACACTATGAAAGTCTCAAACAGTCATTTTCAATTTTAACAGTGTTTTGAAAGCCATGGTTAACGTATTGTTCAAATACAGGAGTAAGAAAAGGCGTTGTTAAAAAACTCAGTGACAGTTTCAGAGGCTTCCATTTCCAATACCTACAGGGAAAGAATGAACTATAAGTAATAAGTTGGTAAAAATAATGCCGATGAAACTCAATTTTAAAGCTATGATGTCACATTACAAAAATCCAGGCTCGTTCGTATGTTTTTGCTAAGATTTAACCTAAATAATCTATGTAACGCTAAATTAGTAAGCGACAACTAAATTGCCCTGTGTATTTAGTATCTCTGTATATTGGTTGTGATCGAAGACATAAGTCGAAATTGCTGAACAGATATCTGTTACTCCTAACATCATCTCCATGATTGTATCGGTTGCGTTGTTTCGTAAGGTTATCAAAAAACATCTAAAACCTTGTAAACAGATGGCTTTCTTTTGCTGTGGTTGACATTTTAATAATAAAACGAGGTGTTTATTTTTATGAAGTGAACTAATCTAAATTGGCATGGGTTTTCAAAATAGTTTTCTTCAGAAAAAACTAATAAAACATGAAGTCATATTTTAGACGCTGAGAATGCTTTCATTCCATTATCACAGATCATTGTGGCCATTTAGGCAAAAAATCTTTTGCAATGGGCAAATCAGTAGATGTAAAATAACACGGCGAAGCTGTAGTATGGTATGGCTGATATTATTGAAGTGAAACTTCTTACGGCAAGGTCGAAAATATTGTTAGCGTTACGCGTTAAGTGCGCATGCGCCGTAACGTTCTGCGGATGCGCAATTAACGTTCTGCGCATGTCAGTTAATTTTCTGCTCATGCGCACCAAACGATTGATGCTGCCGTTTAATCTCATTTTAAACAGTGAGCTCTAGTTACGTTTTCTATGCATGAAAAGCTTTTTAATTTTTGACATCAATCCCTCGAATAACCTCCATGATGGACAGTGATATTGTAAACAATCTGCATCTACGAGTTAGTTTGGTGTTTGCTCGGTGCCGCTTTGTACGTGTTGAATGAGTCGTCACGCCGCGCTAGGGCGCTTGCATTGTGAAAGGCCGGGATAATGGGTGAAGCACGTACAGCGACCACAACGAGTCGTGACAGAGATGTTAGACCGGCGTCACGAGAACCACGACTGGGAGCAACAAGATCGCCGCTAATGTTATTGTCTGTCGACTCGGCAAAGGCCAGCCATCTCTGTCTTTCTCGCTCCTCTGCTGTGTTAAAGCGACAACAACGCCAAATGATTGCTTTTAATGGGCCGCGGTTAGCCGCGCCGCTGATAATTGACACTGCAGGAACACAAATATCGCCGATGTAATCATCAGAGGTGCAGCTGTATCGCTGATTTGATTGCGATCGGCTGCGACAAAGTACAGGAAGTAACCACTGTGTTTCAGGACACTGCGCAAAACAAACACGAGGCCTGATTGGTCGTCACATAATTCCCTCCACTATGCAAGTGTAGCGCTATTTACAACTTTCTCCACTGCATCTATCAGGGCAGTAATTTTGACGCGACTAATAAAATGATACGTTGTCACACATAACACAAAGATATGCTTCATAGGTCGTCACATGTATGGCAGCTATAAGTAACCAACGTAAGTAGATTCTAAACTATAGAGCACTGTAGAAGGTTTTTCTCAGTTATCAACATGTTGTAATGGTGCAGTGGATATTCCATTATTTTTATGTATTACTGCTAACAAACTAATGGTGAGCACCACGGTTTTCAGGTATTAGTCAGTCTTCCAGAAACTGGTAGGGTTATTTTTTAAATAAGGTCCATTTTTGATAAGAGGAATAAAAAACTCAGAATCGAATTACAGATTGTATCTCACAGCCGGAGGGCATATATGTTTTCTGAAACATTATAAACTTTTACAGCTCAGCACAAAGACGATATGCCTGCAAATGGCGTCTAAATACGCGCAAAGCATGCTGGGAGGAAATCGGTGATCGTGCGTCGTTCTTACTCTCATTCACAAATGCACCTTTTTTTTTTAAATATATATAACTCTCGTACATCTGATGCAATTTGTAATTACAGAATTTTAATAATTTTGTAATTTGTAATTTTTTTGATTAATGTAAAGCCTATGGAGTATGTTTTTTCAGTCATTTTTCTCGTTGGTTGTATGAAATCCTGCAATGTAATTGGCTGACATTTCCCGTGTGTGTCCAGAAGATTCGATCGTGAATGTCACTACCCGCCTGCCTTGGCATGCGACATCAGCCTTGTTGTAAATGTATAAAATTTCGTGTGCTGTGCTTTTTTAACCCTGTTCTGAGAAACATGTCTGATGTTAACAGGACTGACAACATGTTAAATGATAGAAGAAATCAAGTTTATCTTAGTTTCATTTGTGTTGAGTAACGTCGTTAACACAACTGTTCTCCTTCATCACCTTTTCCCAACATGTGGTAGGCTGGGTACCTTTGAACAGTTTTACTCATGGTTGGAGCTGTGGTTTTGCTGCCGCATGCGCAAGCGTTGTGTAACTACTGCCAGGAAGTACTGCGTACTGCTGTGGGAAGTGAAGTGTTGTCATTCGACTGCGAAATGTGTAACTAGTTCAGCGTGTGATAAGTGTATTTTTTGTTTGTGAAATGTGTATTTTATGAGGAGAGATTGGGGACCGCCCCAGCATCACCTTGATGACCACAACCAGCACGGCCAGTACGGGGGAGGCTGCCTGGGTTGTGCCCGGTTCCGTTGTACCACCCCGATCCAGTGTGTAGCGCGGACCAACGAAACTTTCTTCAACTGATTGATTATAATTTAGTGATTTTATTAGCACCTGACCACCGGTAAGTAAGTAGGATTTCTGCTGAAACTAATTGCAAGTAAGATTTACTGTCATTTGCCTATTAGGAGCAAAACCAGTAAGATTCATGGAAGCTATTAGTACCTCCAGCGAGGCTAATTAATGGCATTAGCTCCTTTAAAAACTTGCATAAATATATTTCAACTTCTCATTACTGTCCGTATCTTTGGTGTAGGTGTTTATTATAGTAGTGAGAGTCGGACAGAAATTTCTAACCTCACTCACGTACAGCATTCCATTACGAGCAATACGTCACACACAATTTTGCAAATTCAAGACTTCATTCACAACTGAAATAAGTTATAAATGACAGCGTGCAGGCAATTATTGTAAGCAAGGTACAACCATGCGAAATCAGTTGAAGAAGGGAGCCAAGAATGGTGAGTGCAAATCGTGATTCACTAGATGCTGAAATTTTTCTGAAGTTTTTCTAGCGCTTTGCAACAGAAGGAGACTAATTTTTGATTAGCATTCTCACATGTGATGTAACATGGTTACTCTACCATATTCCAGCAACGAACCAATATTTAAAGCAGCTCCGGTGAAGGTGATTTTAATGACATATTTTCCATTTTCCAGGTCACTGTACTCTAGAAGCGAATCTACGCATATTATAAACACAAAACAACTGTGTCACATTTTCGTGACTAAACGTCTAATCCAAAGTTGCCCAACTCGCCAACAGCAGCCGTCTAGATTATGCTAGCTCAAAAACCTCTGCAGATGTCACATTAATGGGTTTTTTTTAAATTTTTGATTATGATTTTTAAAAAAAACATCCGGAAAGGTCTGATTGATGGTTTTTACTTTTTGATTGTAATTTAAACTATGTTACTTATATTTTGGTTATGTTTAAATATCTATTGTAACTGCACACAAGTATTATGTGGACCGCAGGATATCTAAGAATCGAAGGTGTGACCCATCTCCAAAATTGGTTGGGCATCATTGGTCTAAACCAATCTTGATGGAATTTGACAAGAAAATACTATGTGTCATTAGGAAGGTCACTGGAAAAATAGCATATTTTGTCATGAAATTTTTAAAACTAAACAAACGCTGATAAGGAGACGGACAATGTCACATCAGTCGCTCAGGTTTTGCTTCTCTAGCAGTTACTTCGTGTATGACCTGTTAAGCATTTGCGATCACTATCAATGAAGCCCAGGAACAGGCACTGAAAGTAGCTGGGTTGCACTTAGAAAAGACATGATTTCCCCGTGGGTTTCCAAAACCCCGAAAGTTATATATCTTAGCAAAAGGGCAGCAAACAAAAACGTTATGTGCTAAACGGTATTGACATAAGATATGTTTAGAAAGTGACATAATTTTAAACCAAAAACAGAAATCTGCCGAAAGGAAGTAGTTTCCCAAAGTTTGCTGTCTCTGCTAGTTTGTTGTTATTTTTAAATATGTTTCAAATTGACTCTCTTCATGAGACAGGTTCACTGCTAGAATGGTAGCGATGGCTTCCCCGCCATATTATCTCAACTCT